>VWYK01124084.1:2624-14130 GCA_013399775.1 Semnornis frantzii
CCACCTCCCTGGGCAACCTGTTCCAGTGTCTCACCCCCCTTATGGTGAAGAACATTTTTCTAACATCCGATCTGAGTCTACTCACCTCTAGTTTTGCTCCATTCCCCCTAGTCCTATCACTACCCAACATCCTAAAAAGTCCCTCACCAAATGAGATGTCTAAAGCAAAGAAGACCCAAGGGCCACTTTAAATGTGACTCTCTTCTGAAGTCATGATGGAAGAATTCCACTCTCTGTAGGAACAGCTGACATCATCACTTGCATTGGTTACCAGAGAAGGGATTTTCCCCGGTTTGATCTCTGCCAAGCTCTTAGTTGTGACCAACTAAAGGAGGTGATGTTTGGTTCTGTTCAGTCCTTTGCAGCAAGGGCTTCCACAGCCTGACTCCATGTATGCCGCAGCACTTCCTTTGTTCACATACTTCAGTCACTCTGAAAGCAGTCAGACTCCAGGGGAAATACATCTAGATCTTGCAAAATTCTTCAGGTTGGGAAATCTGCAGTTGTTTTTTTGTTTGTTTGGTTTTTGTTTTGGTTTGTTGGTTTTTTTTAGTTCAGGCTTTTCAGGCATGTTTTCTGAGTGTTGAAGCACTTCCAGAAAAAGAGATCTTGTGGTCCAGTTGCTCCAGCTCATTTCTGAAAGCAGTTTTGCTATAGCAGCTTTTGTCTTTGATATTTCTTGCCTACCACAACATTTTGCACTCAGTTCTGCAGACAACCTGGTGCCTTTAAGCCACAGCCATCTTTTTGTTCTGCCGTGCTTCCAATTTGCATGGAAAATTATTCATCTTAATAACTCTCCATTGTTCACCTCTTATCTTCCTAAGTCAGGGAGCTCTACAATACAAGCCCTGCTGTCAGAAGGCTTCTGCGCACTCTAAGGCATGAAGTGATTTGCCTTCAAGTGAATTCAAGGCTTTTAGGCACTCCTGTAAAATCGGCCAGAATTCATAAGATGTTCTTAATTCCTTCTCAGGTCACGATGTCCACCTTTACCTCTGGCAGCAGTCCTTGACCCAGTACTCCTGCCAATGGTGCTACTGCTGAGCCTTGCCCTGCTTCAAAGGGAGACAGCTTATTGTTCTTCATGGTGAATGAAGATTTGGCTCACAGTACAAGGGAAGGGTCCTTTCTCAGAATGACTTAAGGTAGTGATTACAGACATCACTTGAACTCAGCAGACAATATTTGGCCTGACCTCACACTTGCTGATGCCTGTTCCTGACAGGTTCATTTGGGTGATATTTAGGGGTTTAGATCCATTGCCTTTTTTTACCCATTTCGACATACAAGGTAATGTTCTGGAAGAAAAATAACACATTTTTTAAGCAGTCAGGTCCATGAATGTGTTTTTCTAACTGTCAAAAACTGCTGACATGTTCATACACAAGAAAAAAGTGCATGCTTGATGAGTATAATCCAAACTGCTGAGTAACACAGGTAGAAGATGCAATGCCTGCTACATAACTGCAGAGAGCTGTAAGGTG
Organism: Semnornis frantzii; assembly: GCA_013399775.1. Lineage (NCBI taxonomy): Eukaryota > Metazoa > Chordata > Aves > Piciformes > Ramphastidae > Semnornis > Semnornis frantzii. The sequence continues at coordinate 4,112 of VWYK01124084.1, forward strand.
TTTTCAAAGAGAGTGCTTCAGAAAACATCAAAGCATCTTTTCAGTTGCTGTTTAAAACCACTTGTGTTTCTCAGTTTTTAAGCACTATCACTCAGCACTGGTTTTGCTTCCTAATGTTGATTTGCTTTCAGCTGAGTTTTTGCTTCACAGCCTACATGAAACACACCTGCTTAAGTATTCTGGCAATATGGAGCACATCTGAAAATGGTTCAGTATCTATTATTTCATAACTGAAACCCAGTCAGGTTTCTTTTGTATTTTAGTACGATATTGTAAGCCACACAGGAAACCTACCTTCATTTCTATAGTGGCTTATTCTAGAGTATTTGGTCAGATATTATCAACTATATAACATTAAAATTACTCAGTGTTGGCACCACTCCTAAAGACAAGCCCATCTACACGCATTGCAGCTCTGTTCAGACATTAAAAGTGTATAAAATGAGTTTCATTTTCTGCCAAGATTAACCATCAAAGCAGGTGAAATAATAGCCAAGTGAAAAAGGCACTGTCAAATTTCCTGAAATGTCTGTCTTTACTGAAAGATTAAGTCAAGTGAATCTTTTACAACAAGCGGCGTTGCCGTTCCTGCTGAAATCGATGACAAAGCTTTGCTGACTTCACTGGCAGCAAAATCTCTTCCTGCCAGGCAGTAGAAATACAAACCCTGGCTGTGCCTTTATGGACTTCAGTGTAAATCTGCATTAGCCTTACTCAAGTCTAATTAGTCTGACTGTACTGGGCACTGGTGAGGCTGTACTTCCAATACTGCGTTCAGTTTTGAGCCCCTCACTACAAGAAGGACAATGCAGTGCTGGAGTGGGTCCAGAGAAGGGCAACAAAGCTGGTGAAGGATCTGGAGCACAAGCCTTCTAAAGAGCAGCTGAGGGAATTGGGTTTGCTTAGCCTGGAGGAAAGGTGGCTGAGGGGAGAATTTCTTACTGTCTACAACTCCCTGAAGAGAGATTGAAGCAAGGAGAAACTTGGTCTCTTCTCCCAAGTAGCAAGCGACAAGCAAGAGAAAAGAGCCTCAACTTGCACCATGGCAGGTTTAGGATGGAACAACTTCCCCAAAAGGATTGTCAAACCCTGGAAAAGGCTGCCCAGGACAGTGGTGTTGTTTTCATCAGGTAAGGAATTTAAAGCCATGTGTATGTGGTGCTGAGGGACATGGTTCAGTAGTGACTCGGCAGTGTTGGGTTAAGTTGGACTGTATGATTTTAAAAGATCTCTTCCAGCCTAAATGATTCTATGGTTCTATGATTCTTGCATTCCCTTCAGGTGGGTTTAAGTCTTTCCAAAAAAACATTGTTCACAATAAAGAGACAAAAGCAGTTTTGCTTACAGAAACAGGTTCAAAGAGATGAGTTAATGAAGAAAACTCAGTGAGTATACTGAAAAGGAGAACATCGAGCACTGCCAGATGGATTTCAGTGGACACGCACTGCTCGTTCAAAGGGAGTGCTCTGTCACTCTACACCATTTTCTCAGCTTAAGGGGAAGCTGAGACATAGGGAAGACTGAAAACACTCTAGTTCCAAAGACAAATAGGTGTCCTTGCTCCCCAGCCTTCTCCCCATTCCAATTTCCCCCAGCATTTGCATAGTGGCATTTTTTAGAAACTTTTTCACAAGATTCCTCAAATCCCCAAAGGTTCATTAAAAAGCCTTAGTTTGTAGGAAGGTCCTTTGTGGGTTAGTAACTGGTTAGACGATGCGAAGCAAAGGTGGTAGCTACTGATCATCTTTCACAATTGAAGGAAGTTGCAAGAGGAAGGCAGGGGAAGGAGCCGGTGCCAGGTCCTGCATTGTTCAACACATCCACAAGAGATGGTGGATAGCCACGGTGGCTGGTGGTAGAAAGTTGTTTCCAGTATTCAGAAACAATTTTTTTCTGAGAAAGAAGCCCATGGATCTCAGCAGCTGACTGGGTAGTAAAATGGCAGAGAAAAAAGACAACACTGATAAATACAAAATGGGAGAACATAGGGAAAAACACATCCCTGAGGAATGCAGACAGTTATGCATGAGCAGTTGTCACTCAAAAAAGAGATCTGGGAGTCATGTTGACACACAAACACCAGCTTAACATGCAGACCAGGGGCTGGGCGTTCCCTTGGCTCACAAACATGACCTGCTGACTGCCAGAAACTGGAAGATATAAAAGGGGAAGGAACCCTCCATACTCACCCTGTTTCTCATAGGTGTCCACTATTTGCCATGGTTGAGAGAAGATGTGGAGCTATGCGGCTCTCTGCTGTGACCCAGAACAGCTGCACTTACATCCCTGTGTAAAATGAGCTGTTTGGAGGGTAGGTCTAACCTGGAGTCACAAAAGAAAGTGAAACTAGAGAGAAGTACACAACCCAAGAACCGATGTCTGAAGTCACAAACAAAGGACTAAAGGATCATAAAAAACAAAAGAGTCTCAGAAGAGACCACAAGGAGACCTTGAATTAACTCTTGACAGGTCAGAAGCTTGCTGGATGTTGCTGGTGCCTTAGCACAGAGGTTGACTGAGACTCCAAAATACCACAAAATGTCACAGACAGATCTGAAGAGCTCAGAGGCAGGTGTGAGCACTGTCCTGCAACTGCAAGGTGCCCAATAGCTGCAGAAAGAGACAGGCACCACCTTCCTCAACAAGGTACATACAAGGAAGATGGTATCAGCAGTTCTGATAGCTCTTCTCTTGGAAAAAGACATTGATTGGAAAGAAGATCAATGAACTGTCAACATCAACCCAGCTTAGACTATTAATTCTTATTTGCTGTGACATAACTTTATTGATGAATGGGATGAACAAAGCATATGGGATATTATAATGTCTAAAAAAATGTCTTCAGTTGAAATACTCTGAATTTACACCATGTGCTGTTGAGTACAGGTTTAAATGTCAACATCAAATGTTAATCTGTCCTTAACTGGGCCACACCAGTGGGATAGTTTGTCAGCAGCTGATACTCAGCTTAGCAGAAGATGATGTCAGAGGAATGGGGACTGTGTGGAGACAGATATAGAGGCAAACAGGAGAATCTGAAGTCCTAGCATTGTTACTGCTTCCTGAGCTTGACATGATTCACATCCCCAAAGTCAGTAAACAACTGCTGAGAGTAGTTGCAGTTAGGCTGATCCGGGGTTCCTCAGCTGGCCTTAGAAAGAGAAAACACATTTTGTATCAGAAGCTGCAGAAGAGAGCTCGGGGGTCTGAATCTGCTGCTTTACCTGAGAATGTTACAGTAGTTTATACCTGTACATCCAAAGAGCTTGTGAGTGTGCTCTGCACTCTGCTTCCCAACCTCCCATTCACAGCCCACTCACAGCCCACTGCAGTGTAGCCCCTGGATGTGTAGCATCCCAGATGCACTATAGATATGCTGAAAGGTTTTCTACGTAGCTTGGAAGCAACTTTTGGGGGACTCTATTGTCATGGGCAGATAACTGCAACAGGCCAAAATAACCAAACCAAATGAAAACTGCAAGGAAAATTAAATAACTAACTCTGGATGGTAAAAATGTTGTGTCAAGAATGGGCCACTGGTAAAAGCAACAGTGTAAGGGCCTTAAAAGGGACTGGATGTTCTTGGAGAAGGTCGTGAGTAAATTGGAAGTGGAAGTGTTTGGATTATAGTATTCATAAGAGGTATTTAAGAGCTGCTATCAAGATTTTGTCTCAGAAAAGAAAATATGGACTGAAGAACTGCAGCTTTAACTATTTAGTGTTTTCCAAACACATGAAATCTTAAAGACATATCCCATTAAGTAGAAACTACTGGGAAAAAGATGTCAAAACAAACATCTTTGTCAGCAACACAGACAGTGGCATCAAGTGCACCCTCAACAAGTCTGCTGACAACACCAAGCTGCATGGTGCTGTGGACTCATTTGAGGGGAGGGATCCATTCAGGAGGATCTTCATAGGCTTGAGAAATGGGCCAGTGGCAACTGCATAAGGTTCAACAAGTCAAAGTGCAAGGTTCTGCATCTGGGTTGAGTCAATCCNTCTTCAGTATGAGGGTGGTAAGATTCTGGAATAGGCTGCCCAGGGAAGTTGTGGACATCTCCCCACTAGGGTTGTTCAAGGCCAGGCTGTATAAGGCCTTAAGCAGCTGAGTCTAGCTAAGAGGCATCCCTGCCCATGGCAGGGAGGTCGTAGTGGATGATCTCTAAGGTTCCCTCCAACCTAAGCCATTCTACATCTGCCAGCATTTTGGCTGGAGGCAGACTGTGAGTACTGAATACCAGAGTCTGCACCACATGTCATGTGATGATGGAGGAATGGGGAACTACCTCCTGGCACTGACCACAGCTTCTGCAGCTGATTCACACAATAGCAAAAAGCCAACCAAGTCCTGGGCTCCATGCCCAGCAGCATGGGCAGCAGGCTGAGAGAGAGGATTCTCCCCCTCTACTCTGCTCTGGAAAGGTCTCACCTGCAGTGCTGGGTCCAACTTTGGAGCCACCAACACAAGGAGGGCATGGAACTGATAGAGTGGGTCCAGAGGAAACCACAAAGATGATCTGAGGGCTGGAGCACCTCTTCTATCAAGACAGGCTGAGGTTGTTCAGTCTGGAAAAGAGAAGGTTCCAGGGAGACCTTCTTGTGGTCTTCCAGTATTTGAAGGAGGCTACAGGACATCTAGAGAGGGACTTTCTACAAAGGCATATAGTGACAGGATGAGGAGTAATGTCTTCAAAATGGGAGAAGCTCAATTTAGATTAGACATTAGAATGAAATTCTTCTCTTTGAGGATGGTGAGGCACTGGAACAGGTTGCCTAGAAAAGTTGTGGTGGCTCCAAGCCTGGAAGTGTTCAAAGCCAGGTTGGATGGGGCCAGTAAGTGGTGTCTCTGGCCATGGCAGGGTGCTAAAACTAGATGATCTTCCAACCCTAACCATTCTATGATTTCTGAATAACTTTGGCAGGTCACACTCTAACAACTTTCAACTGGTGGCTGAACATCTCAGTGACGCTCACCAGGTTTCCAAAATTACTTCTATCTGCCCTGGAAGGTTTTCCAATGGACATTATGGTCTGATGGCTTCTTGCAGAGAGTTTTGTCAAGGTTGTGTTTCATTGTGAGTACATGAACTGGGAGCAAAGGTTAGGTTGTTATAGCATTAATTTTCCATCTGAGGACACTTCGGTGTGCCCAGAGGACTGAATACATACCTGGCTTATCGAGGGAACACAGATGGACATTTTCACTCACACTCAGCAATGGACTATTCTTAGCAACTAATAATTTCATGTGCTTTGCAGCACGCTTTTTGATAGCCTTGTTTCTACTCTTTGGGGATCTAATATTTTGCTGTGTTCACAAAGAACCCTGAATTAATGCAAAATGTTTTACTTTTTATATACTGTGGCAGTTTCTCAGAGTGAAAACTGGAGCGGCTTCTGGGACTGATTTCTTTCTTATGTATGTACTGGAAGTAAAGGTGTCAAGTCAGCCGGGTAAATCTGTGCCAGTCAAAGCAGTGTAAATTAAGGGTTAGAACTGGCTGCTACAAATGTTAAGGAAATTCTCTGTCTTCTAACCACTCAGTGAAATTGGAGTTTTCAAGGCTTTTCATTTCTTTCTGTCTCTGTTTTCTAAATGTTTAAACCAAGCACCTCACAGCAATCCCAGGATCTGCACTTTATTTGCAGTCCATCAGGAGTTTTAAGGTGGATTCATTTCTTTTCAAGCCTGAGGCACATACAAACAAAGGTGGCTGCTGGCAGGTTTAGAGACCTAGAAGTGCACTAATTTGGTACATGGTTGCCATGGCAGCTAACCTACATCTAAATTATCCTCTAGCTTTTTTCAGCATTGTTCCTCCTGTCTGAATTGTCAGGATTTTTTTTTTTTTTTTTAATTTTTTTTGAAACTTGCCTTCCCCAAAGCTCTTTTTGCTGCTTTGGCTTAATTTGATAGCTCAGCCCTTTCATGCTGGTGTACTCCATATTGTTGATATTATCCATCAATGGGAGGGGAAGCGAGAGGAGTACAAGGCTGAAGGAGGTGACACCTTTCCAACTACTCTGCCTTGCTGAACTAAACCATAGTGCTTACTCCCTTCAGTTTCAGGACTTGTTGCAACATCAATGGTTTTGATGAAACCCACAGATTCAGTGACATAACACAAGCCAAATTTGACCTTAAGACAGTGAATTTATCAAATAGTGGATGAATTCTGCTCTATGGCAGTAAATCAGGGGGGCAATATCTTCTCTCCAGAAAACAGGCTTGGAAATGCTTTCACAATGTTTGGTACCAAATAGAAACATTAAAAAACAACAAGTGCTCCAAGCTCCTTCTCTTCCACTGACCTCCTCAGCCCAGTGCTATTTGAATTTTCAGGTTTGATTGTTCATTTCTGCTGAAACAGTTCCTTCCTGTCAACACACTCTATTTCAGAGGAAAACCATTCTACTATCTTCTTCTGACCAGTCATCCTCATAATGTCCCTTCTCGCCACCTCTGAGAACCAAGTTGTGACGCTGTTTCAGGGGAACCCAGTCCAGGTCTTATCAGTTCCTGACAGATCACAGACTGCCTTCTGCCTATGGCTAAGTGTGCACTCAGGCTTTACAGAAGGTGAGATGAGAAGATAAGAAGTAGAGAGTACTTACTTTTTTTTTAAACTTAGTAAGCTCAACATGCTGTTGAAGTAGAAGTTTTACCTAACTTCTAAGAAGGTTCAGTTTCAGTAACAGTTTGGTTGCTTTTTTCAGGCAATTGCCTTGAAGATGATCACTGCTGCTGCAGACTCGGCATTGCCAGAGACATCTGCCTGCAAAGTCAAGAAATGGGGATGACTTCATTTATCATCCTCACATCATGCAGAAGCAGAAAAATCCCTAGATTTGTAGGATTACAGGCTATGCTAAAGCAATCTTTCTGCAGGAATACTGATAGCTATAATACTCAGCAAGAGCTTTTTGCTGTTATTTTCTGTGTTTGTTGATTCAGTCCAGGATCAGGACTTGCTTGCCTGTAAAAATGGATTTTCAAAATATTAAAACCAGATACTAAGTTCAAAGAATAAGATCTTTGTGATGATTTAGGTTTGCTGAAGACCTGCCCCCATAAATGCATTTGCCAAGGGTGAGGACTGGGCCAGCCGCCAGCCAAGTCACAGGTGCTCTCCATGAAACCCTCTCCCTTTCCAAAGGGAAAAGAAAGGGAATAAGGAAGAGATTGGTAGGTAAAGAAAACTAAACCACCTTCAGTGGAAATAAGAACTATAAAATAAAATAGATACAAACAGATACAAACCAATATCCAACCCAACCCCTGACAACAATGACATCACCATTGTCACCATAGATGCTGGCGGGGTGGGCACCTAGAAAGTCCCAGACTGGACTGAATGGCAGACAAGAATGGGATTCAGGAACACACAGATTGGGATTGAAGGCAGAATGGACAGAGTCCTCCTCAGACAGCAGCCATTGAACAAGAGGCTTGATCCTGGTGGTCTCTCAGCTTTATCTTGAAGATGACATCCATAGGATGGAATCCTTTATTAGTCAGTTTACATTCACCTGTCCTGTGTGCTCCTCCCCACAGGTGTCACCTCTGACTTCGTGTACCCCATCATGGTGCACAAGGTTTAGCAATGCCCTTGGCCTGCACAGGAGCAAGTCTAAGCAAGCGCCTTTCTGCAGCACAGCCCTTGGCAGTAACTCTAACCATCAGAGTTATCAATGCTAGAAGCAGCCACTGTCTGTGAAAACCTGCCTTGAACTTCAGAAAGTGCCATCGCTGAGCAGTGACTCAGCTGAGAAGGCAATCCCTGAACAGAATTAGCTCTGTTCTAGCTCAGACTTTTAAATAATGGGCAAGAGACAGAGGTCAGGCCGTGGTACTGGGAATCTGCTTTAGATCTCAGGGAAGGACAAGGATACACTGTTCACCTTTGTACTTGACACTCCCCCACCCTAATTTTTGTCTTTTCACTGTCAAAAGTTGCATGCATGCAAGATAATTCTGATCTGGGAAAGCACTGGAGGCTGAGCTATTTGCAAATGTCAGAGACATTGCTATTTCCATTTTACAGAAGGAGAAACTGAGTTATGGGGAAAAGAACTGATAAGCCCAGGCTTCCAGCGTATTGATCGCAACACCTGCTAGTTACCGCCGACCTCTTCACACTACACAGATCCCTGCAGTCATCAGGGATATTATTTATTGTTTATCTTTTTGTCTCAGAAGAAGAAGCTGTTTGCCAGAGTTGCTGACAAGGAATTCTTTCACTTTAGGAGCAGGATGTGTTTGACACTTATGATGGCAAGCTGTGATTCATACCGGTTGGACCTCAGTCATATTTTGCACGGCGTGAGAATAAAGTGAATGATGTTCTGGAGAGCTTTGCCAACAAAGTATTAAAGCCAGTATCTGAGGTAAAGCTCGCTGTGATGCTTTTCAGCAGTATTGAGGGAAAGGGAGGAGAGAAGTGCAGCATACTAAATTACAGAGGCACTGTGCTGATGTTTTTGAGGTTGATAATAATACAAAACAGTCCCAAATTCTGTGGAGTCTCAGGGGGAAGATGTTCAGGAATGGTTCAGAAGCAAAATCAGTGTCTCTCTGGTGTTTCCCCATTCTGTTGTGAGCTGAAGAAGGGTCAGGTATACTGGTATGTCTGACAGGCTGGGGGCCAAGGAGTCATCAGACAATGCCAAACAATCCAGGCCGAAGCATGTGTTGGCTTCCTACTGCCCTGCTGTCACAGTTCCATGAGGGAGACCCAGGTATACAGAAAGCGGTGGGGCCTGCCGCACACCAGACCTCCCACCAAGCTCATGTCTGTGCCCATGTGGCCATCAGTCTCCTGGCTTGTATCAGCGGCAGTGTTACCAGCAGGACCACTGCAGTGGTTGTCCCCCTATACTCAGCACTGGTGAGGCCACAGCTTGAATACTGTGTTTAGTTTTGGGGCTCTCACTACAAGAAGGACATTGAGGTGCTGAATGAGGTCCAGAAAAGGGCAACTAAGTTAATGAGAGGTCTGGAGAACAGGTCTGGCAAGGAGCAGCTGAGGGAACTTGGATTTAGTCTGGAGGAGGCTGAGCAGAGATCTCAAGTCTCTGTGGCTCCCTGAAAGGAGATTGGAATGATGTGGGGGCCTGAAAAAGGATCAAGAACAGGACAAGAGCAAATGGCCTCAATTTGTGCCAGGGGAGGTTTATGTTGGTCCATAGGAGCAGTTTATTCACTGAAAAGGTTGTCAAGCCCTGGAACAGGCTACCCAGGGCAGTGGTGGAGTCCCCATCCCTGGAGTGATCTAAAAGCTGTGTAGATGTGGTGCTGAGGGACATGGTCCAGTGGTGAGCTGGCAATGCTGGGTCAACAGTTGGACTTGATAATCTTAAAGGCCTCTTCCAGCCCAAACGATTCTCTGATTCTGTGATTTGTGTGTGGTCCAGTGGGCTGCACCTGCATCATGACTGGGGTGAAAAAGCAGGAGACCCGCGCAGCACGCTGTAAGAGGGCACAGGCTGCTTTGCGAGGCTCTGCTCACGGCGCAGCCCAGGCCTCCCCTCCGCCTGGGCATCGGCACAACCGGGACGCACGGGCAAGCAAGCGGCAGGCTGAGGTAGTCCTTTGACGGCGAGACAAAGCCGGTACCGACAGCGCTGAGGTGGGCGAGCAGCACCGGCTGATACCTGGAAGCTGTGAAATAACTCCCACAGAGGACAAGCCCGCAACTCGCGCTTACTCACTCCCTGAAGCATGGGGCGAGGCCTGGCTGCGCCGGTGCGGCGGCTGCCGCAGGTGGGGGCCTGGCCGTGGCGCGGGGGCCGCTGGGAACTGTAGTCCCACAAGCGGGCAATGGTGGGGTGGCAGCGGAACGGCAGGGCGGAGCGGACTACAAGGCCCAGGGCGGCATCGGACCTGCACCGGGGTTTTAACTGCACGTGTGGCGGGGCGGGAGGAGGCAGTTCCTGGTGGTGTGTCCTCGCTGTTCCCGGTGGTGGCGGGGAGGGCGAGCGGAAACCCGCCTCCAGGAGACGGCCAGGGCGGGCGG
>VWYK01124084.1:14191-25289 GCA_013399775.1 Semnornis frantzii
GCGCAGCCATCATCTTAATTAGCAAGTAGCTCGTCCCAGTCACCCCTGGCCAAACACTACCCCATGCGCGCTGACCCGCCGCCGGTACGTCGGTAGCCGGCAACCGACGGCAAGTTCCTCCCGCGGTGCTGGCGTGCGGGTCGCTTAAACCATGGGGAATGGGATGAACAAGGTAACGCCGCTCGCTCGTCGTTATTCCTGTCCGTGAGTGCATGTTGCAGCGGTGGCCGGGTCCGGCGGTCCCTTCCCGGTGACTCCCCCNCGCCCCGGGGCTTTCAGAACAAAGACCAAGGGCTAAGGTGATTTTGTCCCTTCAGCTTTGGGGATCAGCCTCCCCCCTCTCCCTGGTCTGGGGAGGAAGGCACCGTTCCCCCGGGGCGCGCCTTCTTTCCCAGCCGCAGCCCGGGCAGAGAGCAGCGAGGAGTGGGGGGTGGCCCCGGTTTCGGTGGTGCTGGCCCGGGCTTCCCCTCCTCGGGTGATGTGAGCCCCCAACGGTCGATAACGACCGCCGTCCTCCCCCCACCTCCCCGTGGTGCTTCAGTGCTTCCCCAGCCCCTGCTCTCTGTGTCCCCCACTGAGGGTGCCTCGGGGAGTTGCTTGGGGCAGAGTCGGCACCCGCCCGGCTTGGGCAGGACCTGGAATGTTGGGCTGTCCGGGATTAAATCCTTTTAAGTTTTCCATCGCTTGTTCGCAGTCCTCAAGACAAAACTATGGGCGCTGGCTGGAGCCGCTCTGGGCTCTGTCTTGGCAGCCGGCGGGTTGGGGCTGTCCATAGAGGGCTGGTTCGGGTGCGGGTGGGACAGGAAAGCTCTTGGTCTCAGCGGAGATGGCAGCAAGGAAGGAAGGTGGCTCTGTTCTGCAAGCAGTGTTGGATCTTTCGGCTGTGGGGGATTGTTGTCAGTGCTGATTCCCCTGGCATGTGGTGGTTAAGGGACAACTGTGATTTTTCTCAGCATCTCCACCTCTGTTTTAACCCCAAGTTTGAAAGTGTGGTGGCCGCTAGCCTTTTATATATAGCTTGCTATGAGGAACAGAAGTTGAGTCATCTCTTCTAACATCCTGCTTTCAGTGCCTTGGGAGCAGATTTGCTGCGAGTGTTGCCTTTGACAAAGCAGAGAACAGCTAGAAATAACTGCTCACAAGTTGTCTAGGTCTGATGGTCTTGTCCCTGGAAGTCAGATGGGTGAATGTCCAGAGTGCTTAGTGTGCCTTCTGAGAGGGAAAGCCTCTTCATCCTGTGGGGAGACGTGGAAATAGAAACTTAAGGCAGGGAAAGATCTTGTTGGTTAGTGGGTAGGAGGTAGAGCATCCCTCAGTCCTTCTTGTTTTATTTTGTTTTGAAGAATGGATAATATGTTATGTAGCCACTCTTTGGAGGTACCTTGTAGAAGTGACCAGTTAGGGAGAAACACAAGCTGGAGAGACTTCATTTAGACTCCTAGTATGTTTGTAGTACTCTTCTGGGAATGTATGAATTTATCAAAACATTTAGAGGGACAGGAGACAATGCTATAAAGTTGTAGTCTTTGGGGGGGGTGGTGTGTGGCAGAAGCAATTCTCAGTCCTTTATTTAGCAGTCTTCATCTCCATTGCATATTGCTATGCTACTATGTGGGCAGGGATTGACCCATTTGGTTGTTTTAATGCTGTGAAGTGTTGCTCTGCCACTAGAACTTTCAGGGCAAGGACAGCACTATGTGTGGTTTTTTTTTTCCCTCCTCTTCTGTCTATATCCAAGGGGATGAAACATTTAGTAGTTTGGGAGGATCTGCCTCCTTTAAGGAGGCTACAGCCACATTGGGTACCAGCAATCAGGGGTTGTTTTTGTAGGAATCCTGCTTGCAGGTCTGGTACTTGCCACCTGCAGACTGTGCCCCTGGATCGTGTGCTCCTTTGGAGTTGGAAGGACAGGAGGAGGTGTGGGGTCATCCACACCAATACTGGAGGAGTGTGGGTGTTTGCTTGATTCAGTGTAGTCTGAATACGAATTTTTTTAGTTCCCCATGAAGTGTGTTCTTTGTGGTAGAGCTATATTTAGAAGGTAGGAGAAAGTAAACAGTTTATCCAATGGCAGATTATTTAATTTAGGGAATCTGTTTGTACTGATGCCAGGGGAAGAAGATTAGTGGTGACCCATAATGAGTATGGTAAGGAAAAGCTCCAGAGATCACTACAGCTGCTGTGGCTGCTCTTGGATGATGAGCTGTTCCTGGTGGCACAGTCCTCTCGTTTTTTTCCTGTCACACAATATTGAAGCATTTCTTAGCAAATAGTGATCACACCTCAGTGTGGCTTTTAGTGCTGACTGAGGCCTGGAGGCCTGGCTTTCTTTTTGGGTGGAGTTTGTCTTTTGTTGGTAGTTGTCTCTCTCAAGCTAATTGTGCTTAGGTTTTTCCTTAAGGCCGCCAAGGCCTCCTGACTTTTCCTAAATTAAACTGAAAACATTGGGCCATAAACACTCATTTTCTGCTCAGAGAGGGAGAACTGGCTGGTGAATGTGCCTTGACATAGTCAATATTTATTTCGAGTGCTTTACTTTTATATCTTTTGCATACCGGACAAGCAATGGGATCTCACTTAGGAAATTCTGGGTGGCCTGATTTGTCTTCATGCTTAACGTTTAGCTTTGACTTCTAGTCAAGGTTCAAGCTGCAGTCAGCAGTTGAAAATTAGGAAGAGGTCTTCCAGGAGCTGAAGTCTAGCATCTGAGATGGTGACAAGAGATTGTAGCACTTAGGTTTGATTATCTATGAACAGGATATGCTTAGCAAAGAGGTTTTAGTTCTGGAGTTTAATTCTTGTTTGCCCTTTTACAGTTAACTGCCTGATATTGATGCAGACTCTTTAGAAGGTTGAGTGTTGTCTCTACAAAATGGGCAGATAATCCCTGGTTGTTGCAGGAGCTGGTTTACAAGACACATGAATTGATGTGCATGGTTAGAGATGATGAAACCATTTCATGGCAATTGCCTTTGATGAAGGCAATGAAGCTGCACCAGTTCACATCAGTGGCAAATCCCTTTCCCCGATGTGTATTGCTGTCCTGTACTGCTGCACAAGGTGGGCTTGTCTGCTCCTTCTACAGTGTTTGGCCATCCTTACAAAAACACTGATGAACTTTTAAGGGGTGCCGGTCAGTACTAGGAGCAGTGTTGGAGTTAGTTGTTACTATAGAGGACTATGTCAAAGTAGTCCCTGAAGGCATTTTCCAGAGAGGTTTGAGTTAGTAGCAGGAGTAACTGTTGTCCACAGCAGGGCTCTGCATTGTTACATGTTGGAGAATGAAAGCTATTCTTAAATAAGGTACAGAGACAAGTGTTGCGGTCCTTACCATGCTCTTCTACATCTGTTATTCAGTCTGTAGCCACTTAATCAATATTTCAGACAACAGAAAGAGGCTGCTGTTTTTATTCATAAAGCAGTGGTTGAAAAGTTCACGAAAACAACCGCTTTATTTGTCTTTTCTGACTCCCACCCTTTCTCTCTCACAAGCCCCTAGCAGCCGTCGGCCGTCATTTTCGCATTGCCCAGAGTTGCAGTTACGGAAGGCAGTGTGAGATGACACAGCTGAAAGTTCCCAGCCATAGTCTAGTGCTGAAGTGTTAGTCAGCACGGCATGAAGATTCACTTCTTTCCAAGTAGCTTTCACCCATAGTAATGTTTCTTGCTTCTAGAATGACTAGGACAAGAGGGGTAACATCTGGCCTTGGTTGCACGATGTCCTAATTTCCTATTTAGTGCTCAATGTTGTTGCATGATGCACAGATACAGATGTCTGGATTTTTCATCTTTTGCCAGCAATGATCCAAGAAGCCTCATTTTTGCAACCCCCTCAAGTGTTTCTTGGTATCTTTAATTTATGATGTCTAACCTTAATGACTGTGACTGCAATTCAAACATTTATCCTCTCTCTCAAGCTTGTATTTGATGCAGAAATGATGTCCCGGAGTCTAAAATACTGTAGTCTACAGTAGTGATGGTGTGAGCTGAGATTTGTGCTGCAGACAGGAAATACCAGACAGCTACTTAAAAATATCAGAAAGGCTTTTTTCATGTCTTAACTTTTTTAAGCTTAAATTGAGGGAACTGGATGAGGCAACCTGATTGGTGAAATTTGTTTGTAATTTGTCTTTCTTTTTTTCCCCCCTTTTATAGCATGGATTTTATTTGTACATTTTGGCCTTTGGCAATGGCCCTGGGGTACTCTGCTTGATGGAGCAGCTTCTGATTCCTTGCCTGAGATGGTGACCTTTGGGCTGCTTTTCCAACAGAGTCATTGAGTGTGTTCAAAATAATGAGCTGGTCTGTGCAGCCATGAGTCTTGTCCATGCAGAACAGGATAGCAGGGTGTTGGAAGGGTACTTTTCTCTGCTGAATAGTCTGGTATTGGAAACTGACACACCGGTTTTTTTTGCTGCCTGTGTATGAGTATTGACTTTGTACAAATGAAAAGTGAATACCCAAGGAAAAGGGGAAAAACTGTCAGCACTTATCCATGCAGAGCTTGAAGTGCCGTTTCCTTTAGCCTATGTTGTCATGCAGCCCTTAATTTGTAAGAAGTTGAAGGTACAGTGAAGGGTCCTGGAGAAGTGGTCTTTGGATGTCAGTGGCAGAATTGAGCCCATGGTTAGAACTGATGTGACACAGTAGGGAGAGAGATTGCCCAGCAAAGCTGAGAGGGAGGAATGTTAGCATGAGGAGAAGTGCTGCAACCTTGCTGCTTTCTGCAAGGCTAGATAACAGTCTACACAATGGCACTATTGGCCGAAAGCCCTGGAGTTAAGGCAGGTCAAATGCTGTTTTGCAGCCCTTTTGTTGGCCTGCTAACCTTTGCCTGGTAAAACTGGATTGCCTTTCAACAGGGAGGAGACTGTGAAGTGGAGGCTGGGGTGATAATCCCCGATGAAAAGTCCTTCATGACTTTTGTAACTTCATGGCTATCAGACCGAAGAAAATGGGTGGAGTTTTCCTTTGAAACAGCAGCACCCAAGAGACTGTTGCTGCCTCTGCGGTGACATTTGGGTGTTGCTAAGGGTCTAGGAAGTCAACGCTGACACATCTGTATTGGGAGTATGCTCTGCATGCACCAAAGAAGTGGGTCCTGCAGTCTGACTGTCACAGTTTTGGCCTCTTCGAAGGATGCAGGTGTGGCTTGGAGACCTCAGGTGGCAGAGAATGAAATTCTTTGCCACAAAGTATGCGTTAGGTGTGCCTGAGGGTTTCCGTGTCCTTACGCTGTTGCCAAGCTGGGAGGGTTTTGGGAGGGATAGCAGTACAGTGTCACCTGCTGCTCTGTGTGCGCATGCACATCTTGTCCTCAGGCTGTGCAGCCTGCTTCTCAGACTGACCTTGACACTCCACAGTTAAAGTGCTGCAACCGAGACCTGTACAGGCTTCTGGGAGTTCTGGGGTGAGGAGCTAGATCTGGTGAAGGATCTGGAGAACAGGTTGTCTGAGGAGCATCTGAGGGAATGAGGGTTATTGAGCCTGGAGAAAAGGAGTCTGAGAGGAGACCACCTTGTTCCCCTGAAAGGAGTTTGGAGCAGGGTGGGGATTGGTCTCTTCCCCATAGTAGCATGTGATAGGACAAAAGGAGATACCTACAGGTTTTACCGGGGAGGTTTAGGTTGGGTATTGGAAGAAACTTCTTTGAGTCACCAAGCACTGGAACAGATTGCCCAAGGAGATGGTGGAATCCCCTTCCCTGGAAGGGATTTTAATCGACAGATGTGGTACTGTGGGACATGGTTTAGTACCAGCCTTGGTAGAGTTAGGTAGTGGCTGGAGTCAATGATTTTAAAGGTCTTTTCCAGCCAAAACCGTTCTATGAGTGAGTCTGAGGCAGAAAACATGCAATTCAAGGACGTTCAGTTCACCTTCTACATGAACACACAACTCATTTCCCCTGTGGAAGCACCCCACAGTACTGCAGCCCTGGCTTGCGCATCTTTGACTTACAAGATTTGAAAGATGTTGTTTTACAGTGTTTTTGCTTAGCAACATTAGGCAAATCACCTTTTCTGTGTGAAGTGTCATGGGGGTAATTCACCCTGCTGTGGTGGGCAGGGTGAGTTTTAAGGCCCACTTTGTTTGTAAAGCGCTTGCCTTAGAGAGCCTCCATGGTGTGATTCCATATGGCTGCCAGTGAATGCCCTCGGACAGTGGCAGTAGAGTTTGAGAAGGTTGTGAAGAGGCACAAAATGTCAGAGCTTTTTAGATAGTGTTTGATAATAGTCTACTAAAGTAGTATGTTCCATCCTGTATGCAAATTGAACTTTGTCAAATTGTCTTACCACAAGATATCTATATTTGATACTATTTTTTTCCTTGCAGATTCTGCCTGGCTTGTTCATTGGCAACTTTAAAGGTAAGATGTGTTTTAACACTTTTCACTAGGATGACTTAGCAGGAGTCTTAAGGTGGTGTTTCACAGGCCTATGGAGCTCTCTGAGGTCTCTGCAGCTTTTTAATCCCATCTTGCTTTGTTTCTGGGTCCACCTCGTAGTACTTACAGAAGAACTTGCTTGTTTTCACCCGAGTGCTGTGCTGCAAGTACTTTATAAGATGAGAAGAATGAATGCCATCTCCTCAGCATGCTTTGGCTGGAATTCCTAAATGCTGGCCTGCCTTAAATGATTCCTGTGCTTGACAGGCAGGTCTCTGAGCTGGGCAGATTCTTTGTAAGGTGGGCTTTAAGCAAGCCTCACAAGTAAAGGCTTAGTATACCTCTCAGTCACTGCTTTCACTATTTTGGATATTTATAACAATTGCTGAAGAGTTTTGTTATCACCTCTTGTGAGACTGGTAGGTCTGCGGGTCACTGTCTGATCACTGATACTCTATCCACTGGATTTTTTTCTTTTCTTACTGCATGAAGTTTACTTTTTTTGGTGTACAGAAAGACAGAACTGTGTTTAGAAAACACAGGAAACTTTAGGTAGACATCCAAACAAGTGACCTGTTCTCAATGCACTGTTAGCGGCAGTGCCAACTGACTGTGCTTGCTTAGAGGTAAACTAGTTGTGCCTGTACAGCTGTTTTGAGATGTGTGGGCTCCATATTTCCTGTGCTTGGGTACAGCAACGCAGCAGAACTTGCAGGGACTGCCGGGATGTCCTTGGACTATCTGATACCACAACTGGTCTGTAAATACTGGACAATGTCTGCATTGGATTTAGATGGCACTGTACCTCCTCCCTGTCTTATGCCCACCCTTCCTTCCCTACTCCATCCCCAAACCTGTGAGATCAGTGTTTTTTTTGCCTGATTTACCTGCCCGTAGACCTTCTGACCTGTGGTATTGGACCGGTTCTTGCTGCCCCTTGGGAAACTGATCACCTTGAGAGGTAACCTGAAGTGGCACATGGAGTTAAAGCTGCCTTTTGCCACTCTGAAATGCAAACACCAATATGTGAGAGGGAGTTAAGCATGCTGTCGTGAGGAAAAGGAGAGGATGGAGATGAGCTTACACTGGTGGAAGTAGATAATGAAAGGAGTCGAAAAAGCAAACAAGCAGGAAAAACAGGAAAATAAAGGGAATGGGATAATTTTGATGATAATTAGACACACCACAGCATGTGCCACAGACAAAACAAACTTCTTCTTTTGACTTGTTGGAGGCTTTTTTGTGGGTATGGGTGGTTTTGTTTTGTTTTTTTTTTTCCCCCTCCTTTCCTGTCAAGTGATTCAGGAGAGAGATAGGATGGGAGAAGGTATGATAGTGGAGTCCTCTGGGTTCCAAGCTGTCTGGCAGAATGGGCCCAAGGAATGTAGCTTTGTCCCTCTCGCTGTGGCTGCCCTGCTGTGCCGGGGGGCAAAACTCAGCCAGAGCATCTGTTTCTGTTTTCAGCTTATGAGGGAAACTATCAAGGTTGTGGAGTGAGTCAGCATCTCTGCTCCTGCCAGGGCTCACAACCTTCCTACTCATGCTGCTCTGACCATTCGGAGCCATGTGTGCCTTGCCAGTGGTCCTTAAGTAGCATATCAGGTCATTACTACACATGGAGTAGAGATGTGCATTTGGAAGTGGTGTGAGTGGGCAGCATTCCTGGGAATATAACCAAAAAACAGCAGAGGCTGAGAGGCTTCAGCTACCTTCATGAAAGTGAGTGAGGCTAGGTCAGCTTTAATCTCAGTGTTTGTATTATAGAGTCTGGTGTGTAAATTTGATTAAAATCACACAATGTCTCTTTATTTATTCCTGTGACTTTTGCCTACATTGCACTGAGTCATTGTGTTCTACTCGTGTGTAGCTGCTGTTATAATCTCAAATTAGCTACTGTATCATGGGAAGAAGAGAAAAGATTGGTGTTGAAGTGCTTCACTAATACAAAAGCAAACTTCCATAATTTGCTCTCCGTGTCCCTCAACACCCTGCTGCCTTGAGAGCAACTGCAGCGAAGTCATCCTGTTTGGAGCAGGCTGGCTGTTGATCACCAGTGTGTTTTTCTGGAGGAGTTTGATTACTGAGTTCTTGAGGCCTGTTTTGGTTTGTGGCCCTTCTTCAACAGATGATTAATGAATTTTCAAACTGCCATAAAAGAGAATCATGGACTGAGAACCTCAGTGGGTCCTGATTTAGGCAGCTGCCATGTCCACAGACTTTTAAAGGTGGGAGTTTACAAAGTGATTTCTTGTAATGCATTTGTGAGCAGTGTCCTGTCTTTTCAACTTGGAGCTGATTTGTTTGAATTGAATAAAGTTGCATCTTCTCAGTAAGAGGAGCATCTGAGTCCTTGGCTTTGTGGCATCCTCCAGGTCTCAATGCAGGGAACAGAAAATCACAGAGTGGTTTGTATTGAAAGGACCTTCAAGATCATCTAGTTACAACCTCCATATCATGGGCAGGGGCACCTCCAACTAGACTAGGTTGCTCAAGGCCTCATCCAACCTGGCTTTGAACACTTCCAAGGTTGGAACCTCCACAGCTTCTCTGAACAACCTGTTCCAGTGCCCCACTACCCTCATGGTGAAGGAAGGAGGGGTCTTTTTCAGAAGGTGAGTCCAGGGAATCTTGGAGGATAACCTGTTCTCATTTCTCTTCAGGGAGCCTGAGCAGGCTGAGCTTCTGTAGCTCAGTCAAAATACTGTGCATGCTTTTGTCTCCCTGCTGTGTGTGGGACCTGTGGGGAAACTGATGGACTGGGAAGAGGCACAACTGTACCATCCTGCTTTCTCTGAGCAGCAAGGCATCTAGGAAAAGGTGTTGAAATGCTGTAATCCTGGAGGGCCGTTGGTTGGAGAAGACATTCATTAGGGGAATTATTGAATATTCAGCAATCTGATTTACTTTGAGGGTGTTGGACCACTGGACTAGGCTGCCCAGAGAGGTTGTTGAGTCTTCTCTGGAGGGACTGCAGATCTGCTTGGGCATTGTGATGCTGGACAACCTGCTATGGGTGACCCTGCTTTAGCAGGGGGATTGGACTAGGTGATCTCTAGGGATCCTTTCTTTCCAGCCCCCACCATTTCATGATTGTAAGAATTATATTCTGTGTATATGGTTTCTTACTGTCCTTTTAGGCTTAATCAAGAATTCATGACAAGAGGGAGTGCAAACTCAATTTGACTCAGAAATAAACTGAAGCCCAAGAAGAACTTGTGAAACAAATGTGTGACACAAATTGGGGTTGATCTCGTTGCTTCTGGTTTGTCTGCTGCTGCTGTGCAAACCTTTAGGCACACTGGATTAGAGAGGCTATTTTAACTTCCTTAGGGTAGAAAGTTCTGTGTAGTCCTGGTTATGGGAAATGCTGAGATACGTACTGAAACCTGCATTGGTCCACAGGACTCAAGAGAACTATTGGAAAGCTTTTTTGAAAAACTATAGCTCTTGGCATGTGCTTCAAGGCATGTTATCTGCTAAGATCTATAAGCACACTGAAATTGTGGCATGTTCCTGAGACAATGTATTTGAGATTGCAGAACTAGAGGGCAGGGGAAAAAAAAAATCAAGAACCACAGCAACGTCCATATAAAAATACCAAGACTGACTTAGTCCAAAAGCCCAGAAGGAAACAGACCTTTTGAACTTCTTCAGTGAAAGTTCAATGGGAGATAGTTCTTTGCCAGTGGGAGGGCTGAGAGAGAAAAATAGGTGAATAGAAAAAAGGAAAACCCTTCTTCCTGCCTCTAGTTTGGGGGGGAATTTTGGATTGTTCCAGTTGTACCTTATCTATGAAATTCAATCCTTTCAGAAGACAAGGGATTTATTGTGGGATTGCATGCCCACATATCTTCTGTGCTGGAAAGCTGATGTCTGTTGAAAAGCATCTGGGCCCATGATGAAAAGAGGTGCTTTGTTCCTTAAGGGACTGATATGACAGAGCTTTTTAGCCCTTTCCTCTGCACAAATTGGAAAAATACCTTTTCTTCTGATAGGAGGTTCTAAATAGATGCTGCTTTGGTTCCAAACCAACAGGTGTAGCAACAGACTCCAGAGTGTTTCTACCTTGACTATCAAAGAGCTTGTGTTCTTTCTTCCTTGTAATCATATTTGGAAGATTAAAGTTTTTCCAGTGGAATATTTGAGGTCTTTTTGATTGGAAGGGGAAAGCCACAATATGAGGTTTAATTCCCCCCAAGAGAGTCCAGTGTTGCTGTGGATGAACTGGGGACTCTTGGGAAAGTTCTGCCCTTTCCACTACTATACTGCAACAGTGTCCACCAAGTGGTTCAATATACAATTAATTCCTGCTTCATGTTCCCAGGGAAAATTTCCCTTTTCTAAAGCTTCATTTCAGGTACTGAAAGCAGGAGTGGATGAAGATGCCAGTCCCTTTTTTCAGGTTTGGCTCCTGAAAGAAGACATCCTATAGACGCTCTCATTAAACAGAGTACTGTTATCTTCCCCCCTACCCTGCTCAGTCCCCAGAAGTGTCCCTTTGAGAATCTGGGACAAAACATGTAGTAGAACGTTGAAATAGGGACAGGAGAGGTGGAGGTTTTGTGTGCTTAGCTCCTGTGTCTTTGAGTCTGTAAGTAAGGATTACTGGACTCTGGAACAAAGGTCTACCAGTGGAAAGCCATTCTCAGTTCATAGTGCTGTAAGCCACTGGAGAGGATGTTCTCACATGGGTATCTATCCCCAGTTCTCCCC
>VWYK01124084.1:25656-68763 GCA_013399775.1 Semnornis frantzii
TTTGGTCGTATTCCTGGAGGATCATAGAATCATGCAATGGTTTGGATTGGAAGCAAGCTTTAAGGCTACTTAGTTTCAATCGCTGTACCATAGCCAAGGACACCTCCTACTGGACCAGATTGCTCAAGGCCCTGTCCAACCTGGTTTTGAACCCTTCTGGGGTTAGAACCTCCAGAACTTCTCTAGGCAACCAGTTCCTCACCACAGTCATGGTGCTTTGTGTTTTGTTGTTAGCAGTAGAGGTGGAAGAGACCATACAGTTGTTTCTTCTAACTCTACAAAGGGAGAGAGCTCTCTTTTTTCACCTTGCATCTGTGTGGAGGTATTGAAATACTGGAGTATGAGAGAGTAGTTGTAGTTGTATTTGTGTTTGATGTTCAGTAACCCTAATAGTTCTTTGCTCACTGATGTATCTTAATCACTATAGAATGACATTCCGGGAAAAGAAGGTAAATATGTATGTGGGGGAGAGAGAGGAAGACCTGACCAGTGTGAATTGTGTCCTTTTGTCTGAGGATAGTTTCCTGAAGACTTCACTTTAGAGTCCACATCAGCTGGGAAGTGTTTTGCGCTATTATACACAGAACATTGTGCAGCATAATGCCCGTTGAGGGAACCTTTAGGGTTTCACAAGGTGGACCTTGATGGGTTCATTTCATCATTGCATTTGCCAATGGGGTGTTTCATGCTGTGATTTCCAAACATGAGTGTTCTAAAGGAGTTAGAATTGCTGTGGCAGTGGTGATGCATTGGGTCTTTTCAACAGTCTTTTTTTTTTTTTTCCATTTATGGTATGAGATCATGAGTGACAGGGTCTTGTCTCTAGTGCTGTTTGAACAGCTTTGTCTGTTGTATCTGTAGAGGCTTATGGCAGGTGCCAGGGGGAGCCAGGGGAATTTCCCCTCTGTAAACTCTTTAAAGTTCAGATTCAGTTAATTCAGGCAGTGTCTGGAAAGGTTTTTCTTCTCTGTTTTTGTGATTTGAAAGTTTATTTCTGAAGTATATTGAGGATCTGCTGGTTACCCTGGGATGTTAAGTCTTGGATGGCCAATTTTCAGATTGTTTCTAAGAATATCTGAAATCTCACTGATTGTATACTTTAGATTTGTTGGAATTCATAGAGTGGTTTCAGCTGGAGGGGACCTTAAAGTTCCAAGCTCCCTGCCAGTAGCAGGGATACCTCCTACTAGACTGGCTCTTCAAGGCCCAATCCAGCCTGGCTTTGAACACTTCCAACCTTGGAGCCTCCATAATATCTTTGGACAAACTGTCCCAGTGCTTCCCCATCCTCATGAGGAAGAATTTCTTCCTAATGTGCAACTGCAATTCAGCTTCTTCCAGTTTGGAGCCAACCTTCCGTTATCCTAATTCCTTAGCTAACTGGGGAACTAAAATCCTTCAGTCCTTTTGAGTTAGACTGTGTTGATTAGGCCTTTCGGGCTGCTCCAACATTTAATTTGGGGTGACATCTGCTTTTAAAGCTGTTTGCTTTGTGTGGCAAACCTTTCTTACTGTGTAGGCCATACTGATAGAGATTGCTGTCGTCTTGTGCTAGGTGTGCGTTAACACCTTGAGGTCCACCCACCGGGCTCTGAAGTATGCCCTCAACCCTTGGAGAGTGGACAGCAGTGATTTCTAGGGACAGAGGCTGATTTCTGGGCTTCCAAACCCTTACCTCCATAGATGTTCTCTGAAAAGGCTGTCATATAAACTGTTGAGAAAGGTCAGGTGGGTTGGAAGAGCCCCTAGGGCCTGGCAAACATCGGTGTTCCTTCTTGGAAATGCTGACGCTGAGATTTTTAGGATGTTTTGTTCTGTGAATCTAGACTTTAATTCTGTTCCAGATGGAAGTTGTGTTAAATTCTTGTCTGAGGGATCATGTATCATGTTGATCATGCAGGCTTGACCAGTAGCGAGTGAAATCAATGCGACTTTGGTTCTTCTCTGCTTTATATTAGCCTTTGAGAAGGTTTCATCCTTGGATTAGCTTTGAATTGGGTTGTCTGTTACTGTGCTTGTGTGGATCTTGTCTACAGGGCAGTATAATTAAATGTCGAATTTCTCTTCGTGATGTAGAAAAGGCCTTGAAACCTTAGCAGAGCAGAGTAAGACGAAGCAAGAGATGCTAATTGAACTCTGGCACGTACATAAAGAACATACAGGTGATGCTATTGTTATTTTTGTACCTAGAGAGAGCCGGTTTGAAACCTTTGTGGTCAGTGCTCTTTTCTGGTGTGCAGCCAGGCTAACGTGAACAGATTGCATGGGGCAGATTTGGAAGACAGGTGTTCACATCACAAAACCACCATGCTGCACTTGCCGTGCTGCCCCCTGCCATTCTCCAGCCAAAGAGGCAGAAGCAAATGGATACAGACTAACTTTTACCTGTATTAGTGGTTCATTGAGGTCATTTTCTGGCACGATAATGGTTTAGTACAGGGAAAGTTGCTCACTGATGATAGATAATCTCTCTTACCTTCTTTCCCATAGAAACAAAGCTATGCTTTCACAATATCTAGCATCAGATTTTCGGTTGCCCCAGTTTGCTTTCCAGTTTTGAATGTCTGAAACCCTTTGGTCTAGGAACCACCTTTTCAGAACTGCACTTCCTTGCTACAGCATTTTGCGTTTTCGTATGTTCAATATCTTTATCATCTCAGTCTCTCTTCAGCCTTACAATAAGGGTAGGTAGTGACTAAATGCATATTTTTCCCTACTTCTCCACTGAAGGTTAAGAATCTAGTTATTTTGGCTTGCCCATTAATACCTCAATTCAAGTGATATATTTGGCTTCAATTCTTGAACCTGCATTTTACAAGGTCTATCTTTCAAAGTGCAAATAAATCTCTTGGAGGGGGGTTTGTGGGTAGAGGGGTGGTAAGCTGCTTCTTGTACAGCTCTGACTGCTGCTTCAGATGGCCATCACCTGCACACAGGCATGCACAGACTTCTATTTCAGATGCAAAGTACATGAAACTTCTGACTTGAGAACACATTCCTGAGTCACTTGAACTTGTTCTTTATATAGTATGTAATTTGTTTTGGAGTTAGAAGGGTGTCTTCCCGTTACCCTGGTGTTATAGACAGCTGCATTTGGGGTTTTGCTGTACTTAAACTTCAAAAGGAAATGTATGAAGGATAAGTGATTTTCAGCAAGCACAATTGAGAGGGAAGTGGGCTATTGCAAGAGATGGAATAAATTCTCTTCCCTTTTTTTCTCTCCTGTATTGCAGATGCCCGAGATGTAGAGCAGTTGAGTAAGAATAACATTACCCACATTCTCTCAATCCATGACAGTGCCCGCCCTATGCTTGAGGTAAGAGATGGGGGGGGACACACTTGATAAATCCTTACTTTGCAGGCATTTTGAGGTTAAATTCTTGTTCTGCACATTTGGTGTTTTGAGACTGATTTTTTTTTTTCTCAATGTAGTTTTGGGATCCAGGCACAGCTTTTGTTTTGCTGGTGTCCTAGCAAAACGAAATCTGACAAAGGAAGAGACCATTATGGTGTCAGTCAATATAACCCAGTGATGGGATTGTTAGGAATTTAATAGTAAAGGTAAGTGCCCTTCTGTGTGGGGNTTGTTCTGCACATTTGGTGTTTTGAGACTGATTTTTTTTTTCTCAATGTAGTTTTGGGATCCAGTCACAGCTTTTGTTTTGCTGCTGTCGTAGCAAAACGAAATCTGACAAAGGAAGAGACCATTATGGTGTCAGTCAATATAACCCAGTGATGGGATTGTTAGGAATTTAATAGTAAAGGTAAGTGCCCTTCTGTGTGGGGCTCAAGCATCACAAGGTCTTGCAAGGACAGGAGGCAATGGGTTTAAACTGGCAGAGGGGAGGTTTAGACTGGATGTTAGGAGGAAGTTCTTTCCAGTGAGGGTGGCGAGACACTGGCACAGGTTGCCCAGAGAGGTTGTGTCTGCTCCCTCCCTGGAGGTGTTCAAGGCCAGGGTGGATGAGGCCTTGAGTGACCTGTACTAGTGGGAGGTGTCCTTGCCTATGGCAGAGGGTTGGAACTAGATGATCCTTGAGGTCCCTTCCAACCTTACCGTTCTATGATAAACACCACCATTCCTCCTCCCTCTTGCCAACTACCAAGTCCTCCCTTGTACTTGAGCCTCTTGCTTGAACCTGCATAGCAGATGGTTGCATAAGAGGTTTGCAGTCCTTTTGCTTGGAATGTGGGAGGAACCCATGCTCCCTCTCATATAATACATCTACAGCTGCTCTGCCTTGTCAGGTCTCCAACACATGAAGTATTGTTCCCTGTTTTACT
Organism: Semnornis frantzii; assembly: GCA_013399775.1. Lineage (NCBI taxonomy): Eukaryota > Metazoa > Chordata > Aves > Piciformes > Ramphastidae > Semnornis > Semnornis frantzii. The sequence continues at coordinate 29,941 of VWYK01124084.1, forward strand.
GATGGGAAGTTGATCTGAAGAGATGAGATGACTTGACATGCTGTGTCATCTTGAGCACTGGAAGAGCTGGAACCAGGCTGCAGGTCTCCTGTGTTGGACTGTTGTGCTTCTGCTTTGTCGTGAGCTTACCTTGGAAGGAGGGGATTTTGGCTGGGCTTTGCTGTGCCTTAAAGACCTCCTATTTGTTGGAAAGAGTTGTTCCTTACATTTGCTTCTTCCCTGCATTTCACTTTACGTGAAATATGGTGCAATAGTAGGTAAGGACAGTTGCTGATGTTGCCCTTCAGGTGCTGCTGGGAATCTCTGCTTTTCATTCTCTTGTGAAAATCACTAGTGAGTTCAGTCATTAAAGCACAGAATTTCCACCTCTCTTGGGTACCTCAATAGGGAAGCTGAACAAAAGGTGTCATGATTAAAACCTCAACCAAGATAATGGTGAATTCAGTGCTGACCTTGAACTTAGAAGTGTCCTAGAGCAGGGCTTTAGTAGTTGACTTTATACTGTCCACTCAACTTTTTGTTATGCCTGATGCTTGCCTGAAAAATACTGAATTTGAGGAGCACTAAGTGAGATGTGGTGTTTTCTCTGGGATGGTATCTTCTAAAATGAGTAGAAACTTGCTTTGTTTTATCATCATGATTAGAAAGAAGGCTGATTATTGCACAGATCAGCTGCAGCCACAGGCCAGTAGTGTGTGAAGGTGGCAGTTTTGGGAGCCCACAAGTCGCCTCATGGCTTGTGCTGGTGCATCTGGCTTTGAGGTTGTGTGGTGAATCTGGGAGCTTTCAAATATTTTTTTTTTTTTTTCCTACCCCCACAAAAGACATAAAGGGTTATATTTACCCAGATCTGTTCTCAGTGTCCCAAATTTATATTGGCATGGAAACATGTAGAGGCTCTTCAAGGGTGGACTTGCTTTATTCACCTTTGCTTCTAAAAAGTATTTCTCCAGCTGTACCTTCTACTTTCTCAGCATGCAGTGTACATCTTTAGTTGCCAGTGGTCTGGAAAACAACTCTTAAAACTTCTCCCTAGTTCTTACTGAAATTTGTTTTCAGGTGTTACCTCAAAGATCATTTACAACCCTCATGGATATCTGATTTAGGGTTGCCTCTAAAGGTTGGCCATAGGAAGTTATTTTGTACTTGGAAGTGGAGTAATGGGGTAAAAGTGAGTTTAAAATCAATTGACTTCTGGGACTTTATACCTTTTAGACACTGGCAACCTTTAAGTAAAAGACACAGAGTTGTGTTGTAAGGCTTTGAGTGATGCTAAACTAGAAATAATCTGCCAAAACCTGGCCTTGCAATATTGCAGGTGGTTCTTATATAATCTCCATAAAGAAAGTTTGTCCTCTAATAAAACCAGTCCTGAAATGAATTTGTATTTAGGGAGCATCCTAAGGTTGTTGTTCCAATAAAATAAACAACTTCACCACACAGTTAAGTTTTGTCACTTGAAGATGCAGGCTTACAACTCCATTACAAAAACCTGCAGTTGCTGTATCCAAGAGAAGGGACCCCAAGGTTTGCTATTTCAGATGTACAGAATCTACCTCCTGAGTAAGAACAATGTCCAACAGCATCATGTGTGTTCCTACAGAGCCCTGATGAATCAGTTGGCTCATCCAGACCACTTTGGACAGCTGCCCATGGTACGCTCTCAGATGTTGTAAACCCACACAAAAGCCATCTCAGAGGAGAATAATTAGGTTTATTGCCACCTGCTTTCTGATCTCTCTCTTGGCTAGTTCAGGTGTAAAAATCTGTTCAGAATGCGAGAGACACTGAATGGTGAATGGCAAAACATATTTGAGTGTGCTTTAAATAATAACGTACCTGGCAGTGACCTCTTGGAATTCTCCAACAGATTGTCGTCTGTCTGTACTCCTGAAAGGCTTTTGACACTGGCCCCCATAGCATACTTCTCTGGTCCAAATTGGAGAGATACGGATTTAATGGATGGACTGTTCAGCTCAACTGAATGCTGTGATACAGAACAGGTATATGGTGTGAAGGATGAGGTAGTTGCAACTGAGGAGCTCACAAGAGGAAATGCTGCATCAATTTTACAGTTTAAAAATTGAGTGGCTAGTAGGTCCAGACCTTTGGAGGAAAGAGCTGAATGACTGTATACCTACCAAAACCTTAGTGACGTTTCCAAGCTGGAATGGTTGTAGCCTACTGGACTGCTATAGATAATCCAGTCATAGCAGCTTCCTTTAAGATTTGCCATCTCATTCCATGTTTATGGCAGGATGTTGTGAATCTTGCTGGATCTGTAGCTAGGCAGGGTAGTCTTGTGTGTTTACAGATGATCCTTTAGATTATACTTGTGCATGTTTTAGACAGGAAAGCAAACCAAGCTATAGAAGATCTGAACTGGTGGCTCTGGCACAATGCAATCTGCTCGGCATCACTTGTGGGTAGTATTTTTGGAGCTATTTGAGCTTTTGCTATAGGAACTCATTGTATCTGCTATTAATATGATGGTTTACTGTAGGGCAGCTCTTCCTGATGCTTTGAAGGGACTTCTGGAGATAATCTAGTCCAACCTGCCAGCTAAAATAGGGTCACTCGTAGCAGGTTGCTCAGGATCACAATGTCCAGGTGGATTCGAAATCTCTCCAAATAAGCAAACTCTACAACCTCTCTGGGCAGCCTGCCCCAGTGCTCTCACAGCAGAGAAAACTTTCCTCAGGTTTAGCTTGAACTTTCTAGGTTCAAATTTGTGCCCATTGCCTGTTGTTCTGTCACTGGGCACCACTGAAGAGCTTGGCCCCATGCTTTTCCCCCCCATCTTTAGATACTGATTGGCTTTGAGATTCCCTCTCTGTTCTCCAGGCCAAACAGCTCAAGGCCTCACATTCTGGTTGAAGAGATGTTCCAGCCCTCTGTTTTGTTTCCAGCCTCCTCCAGTTGATAACTCCAGGAGTGCTGAGAGATGCCTACGTGTTTTTCTTCATTGGTTCTATAATCCAAAGGAATGTCCTCACACAGACATCATTCCAGAAAACATTATTCTGGACTGAAAAGCATGTCACTACTCAATGGGAAATAAATAGGGAAATACTTGGAAACCAACCAACCCTTAAAAAAAAAAAAAAAAGGCATTTGCTAATTCTGAACAGATGCTGCTCAGCAAGTGAGTGCTGCCAGTCTGTTAAATCCATGATCTGGTGTTAGGTAGTGTACAGAAGCTTTGAACTGTGGGAGGCTGTTCGTATCTGAGTATTGTATCTTTATGACATGAGAGAAGTCCCTACTGGGTATGGTCTAGACTCTGCAGAGGCTCTGCTGGCTTTGGTATCTAGCCCAAAGAATTGTGGAATTAGAGGAGAGGGCAACACAGCCTTGAAAACTGGAGATGCTAATATATCACAAGGTTCTTGCCACAAATGAAGAATTTAGTCAAGTCAGGCAGTTCACAGAGTCACAATGTTAGAGATTGGAAGGGAACTCAGAAATTGAGTCTGACACCCTGCCAAGGCAAGATCACTTAGGATAGTCCACACAGGAATGCATCCAGGTGGGTTTTGAAAGTCTCAGGAGATGGAGACTCCATAACCTTTTTGGGCAGCCTGTTCCAGTTTTCTGTCACCCTCACTGTAAAGAAGTTTCTCCACACATTGAGGTGAAACCTTCTATGTTCCAATTTGTACCTGTTGCTCCTTGGCTTATTGCTGCTGACCAGTGAAAAGAGGTTGGCCCCATCCACTTGACACCCAGCCCTCAGATATTTATAGATATTGATGAGATCTCCTTTCAGTCTTCTCAATACTAAACAGCTCAGGTCTGTAGTTGTGTTTCTATCTGCAGCACCGAGTTGTTCTGTCAGCAGATCTGGAAGCTGTCACTTTTCAGCCACCATCAGAAGGAAGCACACAAGCACTTCTAATGAAAAAAACTTTCTTCTCTGATGTTTCACTGCCTTTTCACGGTAAGGGTTTCCCCTCGTGAGGTGTTTCAGAAGCCCATGCTGAGCGAAATAGTGAACATTTTTCTTTCAGGTGTAGCGGCAGCAGATGATTCTCCATGGTTTAAAGTGATGCCCTGTCTGGCATTGACCCTATCATCAGTAGCCCGCTAAGAAGCCTCCAAGAGACTTCCATAACGTGCCTTGTAAAGTGTGTCAGGCTAGGCCTTCATCATGATCAAGTATCCTTGGCAGAGACTGCTGTGGTGATGCAGTGAGTTAGTTGGAATTGTTCAGCCTGCACTGGCTCTGTCAAAGGAAGCAAGTTCTTGCCATGTTGATGGCAGGGAGGAGGGAATGAGAGCTCTCAGTGGTGAGCTGTTTGCATCAGAGATATTCAGACCAATCAATGCCTGGTGTTTCTCATTGCCTGGATACAATATGGATCAGAGCTGCTTTAACCCACTTGGCGCAAAGGAGATATAAGGAGAGTGTGTTAATCCATGTAATGTGAGCATATTCCAGAGGTGTAGTAATCATAGAATGGTCTGGGCTGGAAGGGACCTCTGAAGGTCATCTAGTCCAACCATGCCCTGCAGTCAGCAGGGACATCCTCAGCTAGATCAGATTTCCCAGAGCCCCACCAAGCCTCACCNACCCCCCAATCATTTTCATGGCCCTCATGTTGTAGCATTCCCTGAAAGAAAGAAGCAAATGTTTTGTTGTAGTACTTGAATATCTCCTTGAGTGCTCAAGGACCAAGTGTGATGGGTAGTGCTGGCTTGGACAGGATCTTGAGCAATGTGTTCTAGTAGGATGTGTCCCTGCCTTCAACAGGATGTTGGAAGGGACTTTAAAGATTATCTGGGTTCCAACCCAAACAATTCTATGATTCTGTGTTAGATCTGTTCTGACATGCCTAGGGGCTTGAATCTAGTCAAAGCGGATGACCATGGTCCTCCTTCTCAGGTGAAGTATGTAAATATTCTTGGTGTGGCCTAAAGGAGGTAAACCACAATTTATATAAACCCATTAGTGTTTTCTCTTGCTTGGCATTCTGTCAGATGAGCCAGGTTAGAATTGGAATTGAGGGTTAGTAATTGTGCAAGCAAATTCCTTTACTCTTCACCATTTTCCCTCTTGTAAGTTTAGAAAGGATGAGAAAGATGGGGAAGAAGGGTTGTAACAGGATGCTTTGTATTTGATTGGCACATCCCAGCCTTAATACAGGCTTTTTAGAAGTGCCTCTGAGACTACTTCCCAAGAAAACTGTGAATAGACATTGCAGAAAACATGTTCTCAGAAGCCACAGCCCTACTTCTATTCTTGAAGATGGCACAACTGAAATGCCTAAATTCCACTGCAGGACCATCCTGCTTTGAAACCACATGAAGAATGTGAACACCAGACAACTTCATTTACAGTGCTTTTCAAACTCCAACCAAAAGTGTGTTGTTCTCTCAAAGCCATTCCGTGGCTGCTTGCTGGCCGAAACACAAGTGTGTTTTCTATGAGTCATTAATAAAATCAGCACTGATGGTGATGGCTACAGAAAGTAACTGAAGGGACAAACAAGCGGTTGAACGGTTTTCGGTTTAGCAGGTTGGTTGGCGCATTACTGGACAAAACCCTTGATTACCTCTTGCTGGTTTGGCTTGAGGAAGCTTTGTGCCAGCTGTTTCCCACTTTAGCTTTTTTGTTGAAATGCCCCTAAACAAAAATAAGTTCTCTTGCCCTCATCTGTTGATGTGACAACTCAAATTAACACGTTTTTTGACTAACCTGAAAGAGCTTGCCAGGTGCTGGAGGTTTCTTAATTTGCATCTGGGTTCACAAATGTAAGTTTAGGAGGTTAGGTTTAAAAAAAATATTCTTGGAAGTCGTTGAGAGTATCTTTACATAAATTTAAATAGAGGGGTTTACTGCCAAAAATACAATGATGCTGCTCTTAAATCTTTTCAACCCCTTCACCCCCACTTTTGAGAACAGAAGTTTTGCTAGCTGAAGTTTTTGCCCCTCTTCTTGTCTTCTAATATCTGCAGTTCTGGGCTGAGGCTTCCAATTCTAAGCAGAACCTTAGAAATATTGTACATAGAGCAGTGAGGAGGGCAATGTTCTGAAGAACACCTGTGAAAAACATTACTTGGAAAACCCACGGAGCATCAAAAAACGAGTTGTGTTTTTAGTAGTTTGTCTTAGTCTCATGCACACCATGTTGCTGGAGTACTGAGCTTGCTTTCTTTCCTGTCCAGTTTTTTGGAATGGATAAATTCTTGGTGCCGTTTAGAGTCATCAGACGAAGAGCATCATTCTTAATGACTCCAGAACATTTTTGATCATGACCAAGGAGCAAACACCCATTGAAGCGCTGCCTTTGTTTCCTTACCCCATTCAGCTGAAGTTATCGGTGGGGGTGTGTGATTTAACTTTGTGCGTGCTCGTTACAGATCCTATTCTCAATCACTGACCTGTTATCTCATCTGTGGCACTTCTAGTTGTGTCATTTGACTACTGCAATGTTCCGTGTGTCCTACTGAGAAACCCCAAATGCCAGCTTGTGCTAGTTTAGAATGAAGCTAGGGGTTTTGAAGTAAATTATAGGTAAGCAGAAGACAAAGCGTGTTGCTTAAGCTGGGCTGGTACAATTTCCTGGGCTCTTAATGAAATGCTGGATTTAATAACAAAAGACTTCATTATCTTTCTGAAAAAGCTAATGATACCAGGAAGATGTTTTTCTATAGTTTCACTGACTTCTCCAAATGTGAGATGACTTTGATTTCCAATCTTAGCAGACTGACCTCTAAAATCAGTAGAAATTAGGAAATGGCTGCAATCGAGTCCCTTATTCACTGTGGTGTAAAACCTCTGCGTGCATACACGTGTTCCTAAGTGTTTTTGGTTTTCAGACCTCGCTACTCACTGGACCAAAACTGACTTCTTCATTCTAGAACCTGGGATTAAATCGTGCAAGTGTCCTTCTTAAGTATCAGTGAATTTTAGGCATTTTGCTTAACTCTCGCTTGTTTCAGCTTTGACAATCTTGAAATCCCAATACTTGCTTTAGTTTTGTTAGCTCTCGCTGTATCAGTTTAACTGTAGCATTTAAGTTTCAGGGCCTCAGAGAAACAGAAATCTAGTTTTGGTGGTTACTCTGAGTGCTGAAACAAAATAGAAGAGTAAATTACACTTTGTTTTACTGTTTTTGGTTTTTTTTCTTTATTTTGAGAGGTAGAAATCCTAACAAGTTAAACACACCAAAAGAAATGGGAGTGCTGCTTTTGTTTGAGGACATTAGGGTCATGGTGTGAATACTAGGGAAGAAGTTTGGAGCGTGTGTGTGGTGATTGGAGAAAAGAGTGAGCAATGATTTAGAAGTAATCAGTGAAAAGTGCTGATAAATCAAGATAAGCAGAAGAAAGGTGAGTTCAGCATTTCACTAACCTATGAGCTTGGGTTTGAACATGTTCTCTGTGTATAGAACATACCTAACCTGTTTAAATTAGAATCTTGGCTTGATTTCATTTTATTTCAAATTAATAATATGGGAAAGAAGCTTGTTTGGAGAGTTGAGACAGTTGACACAGCTACCAGCTGAAGGAAAGTTTGACCAATGATATATTAGCAATGCTCAATAAATAAAGTGGATGTATTATGTCATCTAGGATTTTAAAAAAGACTTTCATGAGTCTTTACATTTACAAGATTTTCTCTTTGCTTTGAACAAATGCTGTGGTTTGGGATGAGCAGCAGTTCTGCAGCACCTAATTTAGTGTGTGGAGGTAAAGTGGTACAATACCTATTTGCAGTGGTTATGTCCTTTCTCCACTGGATAATCATCAGAGAATTAGCATTTCTAAGGAACAAAACAGACTGAGTTTAGAAACAAATAGCTAACGGCTTCCATGGTAGACAAAACTTGTGTTTCTTTCCATCTTTATTCATATGTGGCTTTAATTCAACTTTGGATGTCGCATTTGCTGCCAGACTGCAGGTTTAACAACTGCAGTGGAGGTACCGATTTGGAACCTTGTGACGTTTTTGCTGGGAGCTGCTCTGTTCTTCCACAATCTTTTGATTTAGCTCCCTCTGTTTCAATTGGTGTTTCAGTGATTGTTGCCTTCTTGCACCTTATGCTTCACAGTTTCAGAGTGGCAAATGAGATGCTAGATAATAAAATGCCTCCTCTGGGGATAGGCTGAGCATGTTGGGTCTCTTCACCCTGGGGAAAAGAAGGGTCTGGTAAGACCTTATAGCATCCTTCCACTGCCTGAGGCGGGGTGGGGGGGGGGCTACAAGAAAGCTGGGAAGGGACTTTTTACAAGGGCTTGTCATAGGATGAGAGGGAATGGACTGAAGCTTGAGGAGGGCAGATTTAGACTGGATATTAGGAAGAAAATTCTTTACAGTGAGGGTGGTGAGACACTGCAACGGGTTGCCCAGGGAGGTTGTGGATGCCCTCTCCCTGGAGGGGTTCAAGACCAGGTCAGATGGGGCCTTGAGCAGCCTGGTCTAGTGGAAGGTGTCCCTGCCCATGGCAGGAGGGCTGGAACTACATGCTCTTTAAGGTCCCTTCCAACCCAAACCATTCTATGATTCTAAAATAGCGATGCTCCCTTCTACCACATCTACAACGTTGTGTTTACTGGTTCAGTTGGCATGAACTGTTCTGCTTTGAAAGGTCCCTTTGGGACAGTTCTTAGATGTTATCTGCAGGGTATGTGCACAGGAAGGACAGCAGTATCTTGGGGCATAAATGTTTAAATAAAAAACATTCACAACAGCATTCAGTAAGTCTTTTCCTAGTGCCAATACATGTAAAAGAGACAATGTGAGGAAAAGCCAATTGCAGCAATCAACATGTGAATATCCAGAGAATCCCCAGAGTCTTCATTTATCATCAATACCTGCCCCATACAACCTTCTGTCCTTGTTGTATTTCAGGTGTCCAATTATGATTAATTCTATTTCATCCTGTTATTATTTCAATGACAAGAAGCAAACCCTGATGGCAGGGTGGGATCCTCAGGAGTTATGAACGCTGGCCAAACTGGGTTTGGCTCTGTCAGAGTTTCACAGTTGACTTTTGTAGGAGTTGGGGTTCAGTCACTGCACAGTGCTTCTGAAAATCCACCTCTTAACTATTTTTGAGTTGAGTGTGTGATTGTTTCTTCACAGGGAGGAGTCCACCACCACAGCCTTCCCAAAACACCTTCTAAGCAACGTGTTTCGGTCAAAATACCAAATTCCAGTGGCTTTAGCCACCTCCTCTCTGAGAAACTATAATAATAAGGCTGATGCTGAGGATTTGAACACAGCAGTGAGAAATGTACTATGGGCTTCAGAAGTTGTAAGAGCTGAAGAACCCTGGGATGGAGTTCTGGATGAGCCATCCAGCAGCATGTGCAGTCTCACATAGGCTGGTTTCATGCTTGCTTGTGGTAGTGGGCACTAACCAACCATGACAGAAAAAAAACAAAACGTTGTGGGTCTTCAGATTGTGCTGGTGCTACTTCTGCTTTTCAAGTGACCATGATCTGAAAGCCCCTCTGCACTCAGCAGGTGCTACAGCTTCTGAAATCTGTGGCACAGCTTGTGGCAAACCTTCTGGCATATCATTGCTCTGGAGCTGACCTATCTCCTACCTGTAGTTTTTTCTTCTTGTTCTTTCCCTTGGTGTGGTGTGGAGTTGGTGGCATGGAGCTGTCGAGAGGTGTGGGGGAGAGAAGAGCATGTGAATTTACTTTCAGGTCACAGACTTTCATTCTATCAGAGTGACTCATTTGAAGTGATATTAGTATCTGAGATAAACCTCTCAGACACATGATACAAAGTGCTTATTATTGTAATTAATTGTCACAATGTAGTTATCATGCTTGGCTCAGCAACCTTGTCAATAAATGTATTTCTGCTTCATCTTTTGAAACACGTGTCTGTGGTGGATCTGCTCATGGCCAAGGAACCATCCTGATTCTCCCCTTCTCCTGACAAGGCAGGAGGGACTGTCACTTGTGGATGCCATTCCTCCAGCAGCGAGCTGCTTTGGTTTGCAAACTACCCTCATTCTCTCTTCTCTCAACTGCATCTTCCCGTGTTGTTTTCATGCAAAATGGTGTTACTGGCTTGGTGTTGTCCTGAAGGTACCTTTTCTCTCCATCTCTGCTCAACACTGCCTGCTGGGCCTTCCCCAGACCAGAAGCTCATGGACAACATCCCTGCTCTGGTTGTGGCACATGGGAGATGGCCTGTCAGTGAGGAGGTCAGGTGAAGCATGGTGGGGACAGGGCAGGCTCTTGGATCTGTATGGCTATGAAGATGACACTGGTTGAAGGAGTTCTGGTGGGTTGAGAAAGTGGCTGGTGCCGTGGTGGTCAAGATATGTGGTCAGGTATCATAGTATCCTTTCTGGATGGTGAAGTTCATGGATTTTGCAGAGGAGATGAGCGTGATGGAAAATGTTTGTGCCAGGGATCAGGACCTCTTATAAAAGGAGTTGCTCTCGGGTGTGAGATCATAGGTGAAGTTACATGATGAGTGTAGGGGAAATTGAGAGTTTTCTGATCCAGAAGAGCAAGGGCGATGTTGGAGAAGATACTGCCTTGGGTAGCCACCACAGTCAAGCAGTTAAATGCTCACCCTCCACCCTAGCTGTCAAATGAAACACCAGGTAGATGCATGTTGTGTTCCACCTTGTTGTGAAAGGAACTCTCTTAGATAAATGGGTGAGTTTCAGTGCATGCTTTTGAACGTACAAGACGGGGATTGCATTGTTACAGCAAAATAAACTAAGATGCATTTTATGGTGGACGTTTTGCTGTGAATCCTTATCTCTGCATCTGAAAAATTCAGAACTCTGCATCTGAGATTAGCCAAAAGACTTCCAGTGAATGATTTAGCATTCACGTGGCTGAGCTGCAACCTTTTTTTCTTGAAAGCCCTACTTGAGAAGCTAGCTAAATATGCTTTCAGAAGTGTCATGGGAGCAAAACAAGCTTTGAAAAGAAAATGGCAGTTAAAATAAGCGTTGACAATGCAAAGCAGTAGTGTGTGATTATAGTGTTGGGTTAAATATACCCAGTAACATTTTTAATGCATCAGAAAGGATTATCTAACTTCCCTAACTGATTTTGTAAGTTACTACGATACGTGACTAAAAGTGAGGGTAGCTTTAAGGAAGAAGAGCAAGGTATTACAATTGTTCTTCCCCTCAAAAAAAAAAAACAAAAACAAAAAACCCCAAACAAAAACCCACACAAGCAAAACAACAAACAAAACCCCACCAACATTCTACAAACATTTTTGTTCTGTGAAATGCATTTTGTTTGGTTTACCAACCAGCTTTAAAAAAAAGGGGGGTGGGGGGGTGGAATCTTAAGCAATTGCTTATTACAATTTTGGGTTGTATCATCTGTTTTGAAAAAGGGGGAGGGCAGGAGAAGACAACCTAGTTGTACTAGGAAAAATGAGATGTTGAAAAAGAGCTTTACACCTTTTCAATAAAGATGCTTCTATCTTAAAAAGCTTACTTTTGGGCCTTGGGGTGAGCACAACTGAGCTATGTGCTGGTGTCTTGGCAGCGAAGCAGATGTGAAAATGATGTTTTAAAACCTGGCTGCAGAGAGATGATGTCTTTGTGGTGTGCCTTCCTTAAAGGCTCTAAAATGGCACTAACCGAGATCTGGGCTTGGGTGGTGGTCAATAGATGTATTCAGCTTGGCTTTTTTTCTTTTCTTTACACAGGGAGTGAAGTACCTGTGCATTCCTGCTGCTGACTCGCCCTCCCAGAACTTGTAAGTTTCTTTGTAAACAAATCACAAGTCCCTAGAAATCTCTCAATACTGTGATACCTGCTTAGTCCTGAACTGAAAGAACTGGCTCTGATCTTTCACGAGTGTTCCACAAATGTGGTTTTTAATCTAAGAAAACACAGCTACCACTTTGTTCTAACCACCGATTCAAACCCTGCTTGTTTGTACGTGAGGCTTTGTAGGAGGGTCAGTGCATAAACGTGTTTCAATTATGGCCTTTAACATGAGGAATTCCTCTGAATCTGCTCCTAATTTCATCCCATATTATTCTAGACATTGCTTTTGTAAGCAGTCTTGCTCGGCTACTCATTTGTTAGAGGTATCTCCAGCCATTAACAGTAAGGAAATACCTGAGAAAGGTATGAAACCTTGTACTTCAAGGTTTGCAATGAAATTCCTCACAGCCTCTGAGACAGTGTGCAAACTAACCCTGCAATGATCTGCTCTGTGAACTTCTTGAACCTGCCTTCTTGAAGCTGCCTCAGAACCTGCTCTTAATTGTAGGCTGGTATGGTGAGGACTTTCTGCCCTGCAGTGATCCTTGCCTTAAGAATATATGTCCTGAAATCAGTGTGTCCCAGCCTCACTCTTTCTCATCTCTCTAGTGTTCATGGAACTCCTTGACTTGCCCTCGTGTTTAGTGTTAGGAACCATTGAGCAAAACAAGTCTGGATTCCAAAGAGAAATCAAAACAGGTTTTGTAAGAGAACTTGGATGTTGACCAACTCTTTCTTCTAGAGCTCACTGTTTATGTTGGGGAGAGGTGAAGGGGGGTTTCAGCCACATCCTGCTACCACAGTTTATAGAGAAACAAGTAGCTGAAAGAGCCTTGGTAGGTACGGAAGGAAACACAGCGCTGCTTTTCTCTCACATCACAGCAATATTCTGGCTCATGCTTTCGGGAGATATTTTTAGAGTACACGTTTCTCATACCTTAGAAAGATTGCAGTGGGGCATTTGTGTAGTGATTTGTCTTTTTGTGATTTATTTCTCTGATGACTTTAGGGGAAGGGAGGCGGGAAAGCCTTCCACAGTCTCTCCCCTCCTCAATCCACAACAAAAAACACACATCAAAATGTTAAATTTCAGGGCAGATCTGTAATGAGAAAGCAGACAGCTAAGTGCCTTTGCCATGGACAGCTTTTTTTGGCCTCAATACTTAAATAAGTCTGAAAAGAAGTAGTTTTGGGAACTGGAAAGCTGTGAGTTTAGAGAAACTTTGCCTGTTGTCATATATATGTTGATATTCTGAGGTCTGCCAGATTCCTGAAAACATTTTGCCTGTCTACTGCCCTTGTTACTGGAGGTGTACATCAGCTGGGATTGGGAACAGAAAGGATGGTGCTTGTGATGAATGCTGATTGATGTACAACTCCAACTCCTCACTCACCACTAAATATCAGGGAGTTGTACTGAAAAAACACCTCCAAGTGCTTGAGCCATCTGGTGCAGTACCAAAGCCCTTAAAGCTTCACCGAGAAGATAGCATTTGCATGGTTATTGTTTCTGTGATGCTGCAGGCATCTGAAATACTTGCTTTGGTATCAGGTGGTTGCAAGCAAACGTCATGCCTTCTAATACTGATACATATGATCACTTAAAGTAAAACTTGATGAGTAACTGATTTTTCTTTTCTGCTTTATACAGTGCAAATCTTTAAGTACAATCCAGTTGTGCCACTCAAATAGCATCTGGCTTGCTTTGCACAACTGTCTTCTGTCTGTGGTCAGTCTGTGAGGATCTGACCCAGTCTTGCCTCAGAGTGGTTGAGTGTACTGCCTCTCTACTCTGGAGGCAGGGATAGCTGGGCAACAGAACAGAGAAAACAGGTCCTGCAACATCTTTGTGTATCCAAACTCTTCTTTCAAAAGAGGGATTTTGTTAGCATCAGGAAGGAAAAGCAAAGCAGCATCCCGTGCTGCAGATTGTTTCCTTAGTAATGGGTGACAGCACAACTGACCAGGTTTATGCTTCTTTCTTGTCTGTCTGTCCCAATACAAGTTTCTTGAGAAACTTTGCTGCTGTTTTACAACTGCTGCCAGGTTGATAGGGTCCATCTGAAAGCCTTTAACCACTGAATATTGGGACTGTAAGCTCTTAATTCGCTTGAGTGAGGGGAAACTCCTCATGTATGGTTTCATGTATGTAATGCACATTTACTCCTAGCAAGCTTGCTCAGTGAAGCTCACTTCCTTAGGGGAATGAATTGCCAGGGAAATACAGCAGGGATTCCCCTGTCAACGTGTGGGTGTGCACTAATGTGTCTCTCAAACTTGTTTCTACTCCTGCTTGGCAGGGGCAGAACACAGAAGATTCAAGCAGTTGTTTTTGAGACTTGAGGTGCTTGCTAGGTGTTAAATGAACATTTTCCCTGGGCTGCGAGAATGGGCTTCTCCAGAAAGTCATCGTTCTGTAGAATGTGTTGCTGGAAATCAAATCTTTTCCTACCCTGTTGCAGCTAATTGTCATAGGCTATATGATTCTATGGAACTCCCAACAGTGAGGCTGGTGGTGGTGGTAAAACAGAAACCAGATAACCTATTAAGAGAAGAAATTTAGGGGAATCTGTGTTGCATTTACATTGTCCAAGGAAAGAAACATCAAGGGGCTGCTTATCTGATTTGGATACTTTCTTTTGAAGCTTTACAATATTCATAGAAGTCTGACTACCAAGGAATGTGTATATCTGGTGGTATAACTGCCCACAGCCTAGATTTAGATTATCGCCCTTGCTGGTGTGTGAGTTTAGATAACTTAAAATGTGCCAGTAAAGGTGCTCTGCTGGTGGTTCTTCCTGTGGTGTTTTCCCACTGTGAAGATGATGCAATTCAGGACCCAACTTTAAGCTGGGAGATGTAAAAGCCAGATATCATGTAGTAAATTGTCTTGAAGTAACTGTTCGGCCCAATAGGCTGCAAATGAACACATTTGTCAAGCATTTTCCTGTCACAGATGACAATCAACTGTTTTGTGGTTAAAGTAAGACTTGCTGCTGCTCTTTGTGTCTGGCGCTTGCCAGACTGCAAACTGATCCTTGGCCTTACTTTTCATGTCAACATGGTTTGTACCAGAACTTGGACAAGGAGTTTAGTGTCTGCTGGAGCCAGCAGGGACCCTGAAACTGTAGGGATGTGGTGGAAAATGTTTCCCCTTTTCTCTGGCTCAAAAAAAAGGAGGGGTCATGGTTCTACAGAGCAGCACTTCTTTGAAGCCGGGCGATTTCTCTTCTGGTTTTCACATAAACACTTTGCAGTGGTTGAGCAGAGTGAGTGTCAGCAAATAAGGAAGGACAAATAAGACTGAATGAATGCAGTTCACTGCTAGCTATGTTTAGTACCTTGCCAAGGTGCTTTGCTCATTCACAGATGTTTTTCAAAGTAAACAGTGGAGTGTTTAACCATGACTTGTACTAGACCATTGAAATGAAGTCACTTGGAGTTGTGCTGTTGACCAGATTTTCTAGAGAAAGAGAAAACTTGGGTGGATGAGACAATTGGAATGTTGTTAAGCCAGCCTTAGTGAGTTTCATCTGGCTGAATTTGTTCAGACCATTTATTGTGCATCTTGGGAAGAGGCTCTTCAGTCTGAGGGTGGTGAGACTCTGGAATAGTCTCAAAGTGGTTGTGGATGTTCCCTCCCTGGAGGGGTTGAAGACCAGACTGGATGAGGCTTTGAGCAATGAAGTCTAGTTGAGAGGTGTCCCTACCTGTGGCAGGGGGATTGGAGTAGATTTCTGAGGTCCCTTCCAATCTAAACCATTCTATGATTAACAACATCTCTTGTGCATACAGCTTAACATCTCATTTGGTTCCAAGTTCATTGATGTGAAGCTGCTCATGCCCTGCAGCAGACTTGAACACCAGGATTTTTTGGCGCTCAGCCAGTGGAAATGTTTTGAGGTGGCAGTCTGAGTAGAAATGTGCTTTAAGACTTTGTCCCTCTTACCCCACATACTTGATTGGTTTCTTGAGAAGCATGAAATCCCAAGCTGACATGCTGTCCTAAAGCTTGGGGATTGCATCATGCCTTAAGACATCCCAAATAAGTAACTCAAGTCTCCTACAGCTATGCTTTCCATGTTGTATCCAGTGGTGCTAGAGCTGCCTTGGAGAAACAGTCCTGGGCTTTGGGATCCTTCTTTTGAGATACTGTGCTTAGGCACTGTTGCCTTTGCAAATTTGACAGGCACTGTCACTCTGCATCACTGCTGCCCTCCTCTAGGTCTTGAGTGTTTGTAGCATCAGTAGTTTCTCTGCTGGGCAGGAAGGGAAGCTTCCTTTTATGTGGGTATTCCTGATTTTTTTTTTTTTCTTTTGTGTGTGTGGCTGCCGGTACTGGGCTGAGGTTTTTTCTTTAGCCCTTGTGGTATAATATTCACCTTGAGAGAAGAAACTTCTTGAATACAGGACGTTGCGTTTCATGGGTACTGAGTGCAGCGTGCTTTGGTTTTTGGCTTTTGACAATATACCTGATGCTGACAGCTTCTTAAGAATTGTTCTGTGTTGCACACATTTTAAGCTTAAATTGTAGGAGTAGCCAAAGGCCATGATGAACTCTATCTCTTTGAGCTGAGGTGATGTGCCAGCATCACCTGTGATTAAACTACAGGCAGGCCCAAAGGCTTTCCAGAGGGAGTGACTTAGGGCTGCATATTTCACAGAATCCCAGCATAGTGGGGATCAGAAGGGACCCCTAGGCATCATCAAGTTAACCCTTCTGCTAAAGCAGGGGCACCCAGAGTAGATTGCCCAGGATTGCAATGTCCAAGCAGGTTTAGAATCCCTTCAGAAAAGGAGACTGCACAAGTTCTCTGAGCAGACTGGTCCACAGGAAAGAAGTTTTCAGTGCCCAGTTACTTCCATTTAGACTCGCTCTACTTGTAATGAAGAGGTTTGTGTAAAGAGTAATGAGAGCACAAACCTTAGGTCTTGTGATCTGCATCTTTATCTTCTCTATGCTCTCTCTTCCACTGCTTTAAGGTAGGCTGTAGGCAAAACTTGGGTGACAGCCTGGATAAAAGCAGGAAGGAGGAGTCCTGCAGTCTGAGGAAGGAGACTGGAAGGAGCTGAAGTGAAGCTGTACACTGAGACTTATTTTGACAGTGAAGACAAATGGGAGATACTTCATGTTGCAAAGAATAGAATTGTAACATTTAGATATGTGTTTTGAAGGAAGAGGTGAAGTCAAAGTTAAGCATGAGCTTAGTTAGTGTGTATTGGATAGTTCTATGAGATACAGTACACTTTGAGAGCTCAGTGTCATACTGAGTTTCATCTGCTATCAGAGCATACACAAGGACGTGAGAGGTCAAATTACAAACTGAAATACAGATTTGAAAGTCATGTTTGTTATGCTTATGATGCTGTGGTACCTGAAACACCAGGCTTTTCTATCTTCAGGTATAGCAAAGGACAGCTATGCCAGTGTGTATTGGCAGACACAGCTTTCACCTTGTGAGACCTGTGTTCTACATCCTAGAAACAGTGTGAAGTGAGCTTTCGGGTAGGTTTCTCTAGGTAGTGATTTTACTAAACAGAACACTTTCTTTATTCCCCTTCTGCTTCTGTTTTCAGGGCAAGACATTTCCGAGAGAGCATCAAATTTATCCATGAGTGCCGGCTGGCAGGCGAAGGCTGCCTAGTTCACTGGTATGTACAGCAAAGGGTTCCTCTACCTTCCTCCTTATTTTGGTGATAAGTTAGTGTTAATCTCCATTTCACAGTACTCAGCACTGGTTAGGCCACACCTTGGGTACTGTATCCAGTTCTGGGCCTCTCAATTTTAGGAAAGATACTGAGGTGCTTGAACTCTCCAGAGAAGGGAACTAAGGCTGGTGAGGGGGCTGGAGCACAAGCCCCATGAGGAGCAGCTGAGGGAGCTGGGGTTGCTCAACCTGGAGAAGAGAAGGCTCAGGGGAGACTTTATTGCTCTCTATAACTACCTGAAATAAGGTTGTAGCCAGGTGAGGTTTGGTCTCTTCTCCCAGGCACCCAGCAACAGAACAAGGAGACAGTCCTTTCAGGTAGTTGTAGACAGCAATGAGGTCACCCCTGAGCCTCCTCTTTTCCAGGCTACACAACCCCAGCTCTCATAGGGCTTCACTTCTTCCCTTTCGATTGCTTTTAGAGCTCTGGTATTGACCGCCTCATTTCCCACCTGTATAGCCAATAGGGGATAGTAATCAGAGGGCTGTACTACATTAGGCAACCTTCTGATACAGGCCCCAGGGAGGCAGCAGACTTCCTTGTGGGAGGGGTCCAGCCGGCATATGGGGCCCTCTGTTCCTTTCAGAAGAGAATTACCAATAACAATTACCCTCCTCTTTTGGGTACAAGTTCTGATGTGAGGGGGCTACTGATTTGCTTTAGTCAACCCCTTAGATGGTGTTACTTTTGCTTCTGCTTCCAAAACCACCTCACCCTCTTTCTATCAAACCTTTTTGGAGGGTTAATAGGTCCAGAGGTGTGTTGACTACAAGCATGTTATTTATTTCCCATTATTTTAACCACTGTATTTCTAAAACTGGCTGTCATAATCCCCATAATCTGATTCATTTCTCTAACAACTCTTTTGGTTACTCTGGAATTGTTAAAAAAAGAACTTCCCATAAAAAGTGATTTTTTTTTTTTTTCCTCTTTAAACTGCTGTAGCATTCAAATATCACATTTGTTAGCAGGTGTCTGATCAGAGAGGTGCTGCTGGGACTATAGAGAAGAGAAGGAACTTCCTAGGTTTTTTTTCTTGCTCTCTGCTATTGGTCGTAGTCTTTTTGCTGTATGTCCAAGTGGCATAGCTAAGTCTATATCAGGAATTGGAGTCATCTCATGATTTGAATGCTGTACATAGGCCCTGACCATAAATCCTCACTCTACTACTGACTCATGACAGGGCTCTGTGTATGTAAAGCAGGGATATTTTGTCTGAATTCTAAGAGATTTAAAAACCCACATACTTAAATTTGTGAAACCTCTCAAAAGCATGAACTGGTCTCAAAATGCCAAGTGAAAAGGACCTGGTACAAATGTAACTCAGGCACGTCCTTTCTACTCACAGTAGCAATAGTTGGGACTTTTGTCCATCGCTGATCAAACCAGTAGCAATGAATGATTTATCCCACTGTTCTATGTGGGGAAATTTGGGGTTGTGAGTTGGAGTTGCACAGGGCATGGACAGCAGCTACAGGAAAAAAGTTTGAGTGACTAGATGTGTACTTCAGCCGTTCAGTTAAAGTTCATTTTGGCCCCATGAACTTGAGGCCTTTATTCATGCTGAAGAAGCAGTCTTACTTCACTGTTCTATACAGGCAGAAGAAAGTCGGTGACTTGTTTCTAGCTCACTCAGCCCCAAATCTCACTTAGAACATGTGCACTGTCCCCTAGCCTTGTGAACATTGGAAAGAAAGAAGGATTCAATCTGATAGAATTTACCTCTCAGAACCTAATTCTTCTGTCCTGTCATAGATTTGTTCTGAGGTATTTTAACAAAGCAGCACCGAATCCTTTTCACTTGGATGTCATGGTACTTTTTCCTGGTACAAGCAATGCATCAGTCTGCTGGAGTATTGGGAAGTGATGCTTGTAACTGTGATAGATGAAGCACAGCTTGGGTTTGCTGTATTGCACCTTTTTCTTGCAGCCTTGCAGGTGTCTCCAGGAGCGTGACGTTGGTGGTTGCCTACATCATGACCATCACAGACCTTGGTTGGGAAGATTCGCTGTCTGTCATCCGTGCAGCCAGATCCTGTGCCAATCCTAACATGGGCTTCCAGAGGCAGCTACAAGACTTTGAGAAACATGATGTCCATCAGGTAAATGAACAGCCGATGAGCTGTGAAACACAACACCACAGCTCGGATCATGGGTTGCTTCTCACTGTTTTGAGGTTGATGTTGTTTAGCTAACTCTCTGGTTCTGCTTTGAGGGGACAGCTTCCTGGCCAAGCTTGGTCCATTGGGATGGTGCAGATAGAAGTGAAGGTGTCAGGGAATGCTGGATGGGAGAAGAAATGAAATGCATCATCTAAACACCTCTAACTCTCAATTCAATCATTGCTTCCTGTGTGCTAAGACACAGTACAAGATTGACACCTTTAGAGGGGTGAAAGCCAAAGAGTTACATAAAGAACAACCCAAAATACCAATTGCATAAAACCAGTGGGTTTCCTTCTCAAGATGTTCATTTGGAGTAGTAAGCAGGAAAGAGGTAGTAAACAGAAATCTTTGTTGTCCAGGAGTTAAACTGGATTCTCATGATGACTTACATATCATACTTATGTCATGTTGTTGTCCTGCTTCTGTGGCTGAGACCTAATACATTTTATGGTGTATAGAATAGTCTCAAATCTGGTGTATTTTTTCTTCTTAACCTTTTGAGGGCTTTGTGTGAAGTCAACAAACTCCTCTAGAAACGCTCATAACCTGCCTGGATGCTTTCCTGTGTGACCTACTCTAAGTGATACTGCCCTGGCAACAGAGTTGGACTGGATGATCTTTCAAAGTCCCTTCCAACCCCTAATGTTGGGTGATTCTGTGAAGTAGGCTTTTTTTGAAGGAGAACTGTGGGAACAGCAATACTGTAAAGTGGTTTTCATGAAACAAAAATTACTTTATTACCCATAATAAGAACCATCCCACGCAAAAGACATGCTCCCTGTGGGTGATTGGTGACTTCCACTTCTGTTAACCTGCCCTGGCCATCCCCTCCATTTTCCATTGCTCAGCATGTTGCTGTTCTCTGGGGTTTTGTGCTTACTGCTGAAAAATCAACAACAATAAAGGGAAACCAGTATCAGAAAGCAAAATGCAGGAGGCAAAGGAAGCCAAAACCAACCAACGTCGCCTCTGTCATTCTGCCACAGAGTTCAGAAATTGCCTTTTGTTTTGCATGATGCACTCTTCAGCTGTAAATATTTGTGTTTTTAATACTTAGAACTTGAGTGCTTCCTGGATTGTTTGGAACAGGGTTAATGGTAGAAGACTCTTTTTTAAGAGGCACAAGTCTGAGGGGGACTTTCCAGACTTATCACCTTCCTCCCTCACAGTCATTTCTACTCTAATTGGTCTGAGCTAACAGCAATGACAATTAAAGCTCTATGCAAATAGCCTGATAAAGACAGTAACGTCTCTCTCTTTTTTTTCTTCCACCATGGACAGCACATTTTGCCTTTTTTTTTCACTGAGGGGCAGGCAGTTGATGGTGAAAAGAAATATCCACCTGTAGTCACTGGCTGGTCTGTAGTTTCCTACTGTCTCTTCAGAGCAACCACATCCTTAGCAGGTGTCTGTTTACACACCTGATTTGGTGGAATAATGCCACCTGCCAAGGGTGCAGGCTTCCTCCTGATTTCAGGGTGTTTTGCTATGCCTTGGTAGGGTGGTATCCTGGGGGGATTTCTGGAATGGGTCCTTACAAGGATGGGTTGAGTCACTGAGGTCATAACACAGTTTGCAGCAATTCCACATGATTGTGTGGGGCTTCAGGTTTGTTACAGGACTCTATGGTCTTTTAAGAACAGGAGGGAGTTACTATGTTGAGGTTTTGTCTCTGCATGTTCTGGTAAATCACAGACTGATGAGGGTTGGAGGGGACTTCTGACAGTCATCTAGTCCAACCCTCCTGCTAAAGCAGAGCCACTTGTAGCAGGTTGCCCAGTATTGCAATGTCCAGATGGGTTTTAAATCTCTCCAGAGAAGGAGACTCCACAACCTCTCTGGGCAGCCTGCTCTAGGGCTCCACCAGCCTCACAGCAAAGAATTTTTCTCCTCATGATGATGAAATGGATTTTGTACAATATGAAGTTTGCTTATGTCCAGATACCTTGTGGCAAAAGTTTGTGGATTACAAAAGAAAAACTCCTTTGTTGCTGTCAGACACAGAAACACTACCTTGGCCCCACAAAGTACCTAAGCTGAAAATTGCAGGAAGATGAGGAAATGACCAGGGAGAAGGTCCTAGCATTACTGCTGTGCATCAGGCAATGGCCTGATGCTTTCCTGAGCAGTTACATCTGGCTGCTCAGGACTGACCTTCACCTGGACCTGGTGCATCTGTTCCCATGTATCCATATTCAGTCAGTCATGCTACTGACAGAGTCCTATTCTGTAGCTTTAAAGCTCCTGCTGTTTCCTTTCCTAGAAATACTCTTCCTGATAGCTACAGCATTTTTTTTTTTTTTTTACTGCTGGTGTTTGTGGGCTTAGGATGAAAGAGTCCAGACATTTGAGTGGCTTACTCTGATCTTCAATCTTCTTGCAGCCTGTTGTGACTTGTGTTCTGTGTTGCTCTTCAAGGATGTTCAACATTTGGAGCACTTTGCTTTAAAGTACTGCTCTTAAAGGCTCTTGGTATTCTGTACAGTGGGAGCATTACTTCTGCTTCTTGATGTTGTTTCATCTTACTGTATTTCTGTGTTCAATTTCTGCAGTTCAGGCAGTGGCTGAAGGAAGAATACGGGGAAAACTCTTCTCAGGACCTGCAAGAAGCCAAAAGTCTTCTGAGCAAATATAAAGAACAGGCAGAGTTGCAGCAGAATACTGGAGGAAGACAGTGGAATAACAACTTCTCCTCTGTGCCCTCTCTCTCATACAGCAATTATACAACAGAGACCTAATTGTGGGAGGTTGATTTGGTATTTTTTTTCTTTCTGCCTTTGAAAAACGTCTTGCCATAATTTCCATCCCGTCTGAGACTCTCAGCAGTAATCATGCAAACACTTGATTTGTAGGAAGCTTCTTGATGCAAATACTACATGGGGTGTGTGTGTGTGTGAGTGAGTGTGGTCCATGCAGTTCTACAACCTGGGCAGGATCAAGCATTCTGTGTGCCCAGAGACATAGTGAGCTCCTGTGGCTGAGACAGTTCACCAGCCAGCCACAAGCATTAGCCCCATATGCGCACATTGCCTGGCATTTGCTGTGAGGTTAGCTCAACTCCTTTTGTTGCAGGCTAGCAAAGGGCTCCCAGAGATGAAGTCTGGTGTCTCAGGCTGTGGCAGTTGGATATCTCTGTGGTGTTCATGTGGCAAAGATGTTACTGCGGCTGAAAAGGGGAACTAGGGGTCTATCTCTGCTGTTCCTGTTCACAGTCTGTTAGTAACACTGTGGAGGTGGGCTTGGACTTGAGTGCTAAGCTGTAAACTGGAGCAGGTGAGAGATGGGCACGTGTCCCTTTCTACCAGCAGTAGCATGTGGAGAGAAGTGGGACAGACAGCTCTGAGTAATAACACCTTCAACTGCCACAGTTTTGCTTGCTTCAGTGCATGTGAGACAGGGCTGTCGGCAGAACTGCCGCAGACCAAGAGCACCAAGGCTGTTACCGCAGCTCAGCTGATGCGCAGTGATTTAAGCCTTGATTGTACATCTGCTCTCCCAAAATAAGCTTCTCTGGAGAAGACTTTTGCCAGGTCTCCAGTGCCCTGCTGACCTTCATTCCCTGCAGAACACGTGCTGCTTCAGCTTGCCCTGGCACACAGCAGA
Source organism: Semnornis frantzii (assembly GCA_013399775.1). Lineage (NCBI taxonomy): Eukaryota > Metazoa > Chordata > Aves > Piciformes > Ramphastidae > Semnornis > Semnornis frantzii. Next base: position 53,135 of record VWYK01124084.1, read on the forward strand.
ACATGTCTCCAAAGAGTGGGCTTGGGTGTGAGTGTGAGCACCTGCTGCTTTTGCCTGTGCTGCTGTGGTTTGCTCTTTGACTCCAGCTACCTCAGAAATGCTGTTCTTGTCATTGTGGTTGTCCATGCAACCCTCAGAATTGCCTTCTACAATCTTAATCTGGCAGTGAGTGAAGTTAAGTGTGTGGCTGAGAGTGTGTGTGTGTATCTCTCGCAAGTGTCTGTACTGGAGGAAGTTATTGGGTTGTTTTTGTTTTTTGCCCATATTTCTCACTGGTTTCAAAACTGAGTTGTTTGAATTCGACTTTTCTGTCATTTTAAAACCACTCTCTGTTTTGCTGTGCTCATATTTGTAGGAATGCATTTGTAAAAATATATTTTAACCTAGGTGAAAATTCGGGGCTGTGTTCATGCAAAGATGATTTTTTGCTCTTGGTCATGTGTGTTCTGGAGTGGAGCTTGACTCAAGTGTATCCTCAGGGCACCTTCAGATGCCACCAGGGATGCTGAGCAGTGTCTTGATTTCTGATTGTGTCATGGGGGTTGGCACTGATGCCAAGATTGTAGTTTCTTGCCATGGACTTGGAGGATGAAAAGTTTGTTTTTCTTGAAGATGTCAGAAAACAAAACACACCTTTCAAACAGTGAGGATGGAACCCCAGGCCCCTTGTTTAAATGTGGTGTGTAGCCTGCTGACAGCTGTGCACTGAAGGAGGAGCAGTCAGCACAGCAAACAGACTGACTCTCCACAGTGTTCTGATCTCTCATCTTTGTAGGATACTCCAGTCCATGCAATTTCCTGCTTGTGTTGGGAGGAGCAAGGCTTTTGGGACCAAGTGATCTCTGACTGATTAATATCTCTTAAGTATCTTCAAAAAATACATGCTTTGGCTTGTGAAATACGAATCTTTGATATCACCAATTGCCTAAAAGGACAAAAAAGGGAATGGGGTGGAACTGGCCTGATTGTTTCATCCGAGTCCAAGCCTGTGTCAGGGTTCTCATTGCACTAAGTGCTCTAAGTCTACTGAAAACAGCAAGAGTAGGATGACCATGTCTGCCGTGCACTGGAGGGTATTGCTGGATTTGGGAAAGGTGCTGGAACTGACTTTGGTTCCAGCCTTTGTAACTCTGCTGTGTGTGTGCTATAACCAGCAACTACTCTCCATTTGCCAGGTAGAAAAGTCTTTAACTCTTCTGTGTATAATGGGTGGTTTGGGAGCCCCAGGACAGCAGTGCCCATGTTGGCAGTCCCCTCTGCTCTGAGGGGCATCGGCAAATGCTTTTCTCGGTAACAGGGTCTGACATGCACTCAGGAAGCTGGTCCTGTGGTTCAACCCTCTGCTCATTCTAGGATACAGCCAGTTCCCACAGGGCATCTTTTTCAGGAGCATCTTGCCTGTGCTCCTGTGGTATCCAGTCTGTCCATCCTTCCTGTGGCTGACTGCTGACATGGTGTCTCACATCACACTTCTTACCCTCTCCTCCATGAGTGCTGGTGGGTCAGCAATGCTTTTGGTGTTCTGACACACACAGTGCAGAATGGGAGACATCCCTTAATGTTTGTGTCTCAAGGTGATTCTGTAGTGCTTTGATAGTTTGGATATCCCCAAAGAGTCAGTCCCACAATAGGAACTACTTTAGTACTGAGTTTGGCCTTTGGGCCATATCCCCACGTCAGTGTGGGTTATGCTGCAGCTCAAAAGCAGGCACAGGGTAAAGCAGGAGGATGAGGGACTGCCTCATTGTCAGTGAGTGGAAGTGCTTCTCTCTTTAAAGACAGAACAGGTCTCTGATCTGTTGCTTCTGCATCTTGTTTGGTGTCTGTATGTTTTGCAGACTGCACTTAAGAGTGGTAGAAGAGCAGCAACAGCCTAAGATAACCTGAGTGACTGAGGTGGTGACACAATTGGTCTTCCAGCCAGCTTCTCAGTGGCAGTGTGTAGGACTTTATAGCTGTCTGGGACACACCTAGACCCCAGTCCACCTCTTCGTAGTTGGCCTTCATAGTTTAGGCAATTATGCAGTCTTTTCTGTACTTCAGCACACTGTCCTCATTTTGCTGTTCACTGGAAAGTGTAGAGAGCTTCTATCACCTTGTTGGATAGCCAGATTTGAAATGTATGATGCTTTTTTAAAAATTTGTGGTAGGGGTGAGGGCTAAACTTGATATCCAAGTGTGGTGATAAGCAAATGTTTTGTGTAAGTAACAGGGAAATGCATTAATATTTATTATTACTCTGATTTTTAACCTGGAAAGAGTTGCTTCCTTGTATTTTGGGGTTGAGTGGGAAGATATGGCCAATCATGTCTGGTTGGTGTTTGTTTTTGTTTTTCTTTTTTAAGAAGACAGTAATAAACCTGGTTGCCTATAAAGATGTCAGTGAAAAATTATAGTGATGACCAGCTGGTTTGAAAACTTTAAACCTGGTGAGCTTCTGGATTTTTCTGTCTTCCTCTTCCTGGGCATCTTAGCGAAGCCTTGATTGCTTTTTCCAAATGTTTGTATTTAATACATTCTACAATTTTTTTATAAATAAAAGTAACTGTTAACACCTGATATGCTTGTGTGTTTTTTGAAGCCAGTAATTAACATCTGCAGGGCTGTTCCTGACAGTTTCTCTGCAGTAGCTGCAGATATTGTAGGAGTCCAAGACTAGTTCACGTTGATGTTTGGATGACTTTTTGCTCTTCTCCTTGAGACTTCCCCTCTCCCTGTGCTTCCAGGTGAGTTCAAGATTTCATAGCACAAGCATCTATTGAGAGCAGTCCAAGGAGAGACCATTGGGTGTTCACAGAATCACAGAACTTTAGAGGTTGGAAGGGACCTCCAGAGATCGAGTCCAACCCCCCTGCATCCAGGTGGGTTTTGAAAGTCTCCAGAGAAGGAGACTCCCCAACCTCTCTGGGCAACCTGTTCCACTGCTCTCACTGATTGCTGCTGGCCAAGGTATGTGCTGAATCCAATTTTTGTACCCTTTTCAAATTCCTTTTCCACAGCATGCTGTTTCAGGGCTTAATCAACTGTAGAACTTGGCTGCTTCGTAGACTGCCAGGACTCAAGGCTTTCGGCAGTGCTTTGTCAGAGGAAGTTGAAGTGGCAGATGGTGGTTCTCTGGGGAAAAAAGAATTAGAAACTTAATGGAACTTTTCCCTTCCTTACACCATTTAAATCCCTGCAGACAAGACACAATCTCCAGTTTGACCCTACCTCTGCTGAGGGTCATTCTGCCATTTGAACAATCAAAAGTCTATGAGAAGACTACAATCGGTGCAACCTGCTATGTAACACTTGGATTAGTGGTGTGATTAACTTCTTTACTCCTGTGTCATCCACACTGGTATCTTGGATGTGCTATAGCATTATTGAGGCAAAGGACATGTGAAATACAATCCTTTATGAACTAAGGACATCTCTTAAGTTTGGAGGAGGCTTCCCTCTACCCCCTAAGGAAACCAACAGTTTCTAAATAGAAGTACACAACTGTTTTGTCTTCCTTTTGACCACCGAGTACCTCTCAAGGGCCATTTTTATCCAAATCACGTGGAAAAATTAGGCAGTGATCGTGGTGCCTTACTACTCTTCCCAGTTCTCCTTCCCCTCTACTCTTCCCTAATGATAGCACATCTCCCCAGCTCAAGAGAGTCTGGGAGTTATTGGAGAGAGTGCAGTTGAGGCTACAAAGATGCTGAGGGGACTGGAGCATCTCTCTCAGGAGGAGAGGCTGAGAGACCTGGCACAGTTTAGCCTTGAGAAGAGCAGACTGAGAAGGAATCTTCTCAATGCTGATCAAGAGCTGAGGGGTGGTGGGCAAGAGGCTTGGATCAGACTCTTTTCAGAACAAGGTGCAGTGGGCAAAAATGGAAGCCCAGAAGGTCACACCTCAGCACAAGAAAAATCTTGTCTGTGAGAATGTCAGAGCCTTGGACCAGGCTGCCCAGAGAGGTGGTGGATTCTCCCTCTTTTGGAGACTCCAGACCCACCTGGACATTGTGGTCCTGGGCCACCTGCTCTTTGTGCTACCTCCTGTGGCACAGGGAGGGAAAGGTTGAACTAGATGATTCCCCAGAGGTCCTTTCCAACCCCTGGGATTCTGTGTTTTTACTAACATCCAAGTTCTCATTGATCTCTCCATGGTGGCCTCCAGCACTAAGCTGGGTAATTAGGACTGGTGAATCTGGATGGCTTACTTTCAAAAATACCTCCTTGTGGTTTTGGTTACAAGAATGCTTTGTGAGCTGTAGAAAAAAGGCATTAGTAGCTGTTTTAAGCAAACTGTACTCTGTCATGCTTCTAGAAGTCATGTGAACCTCTGAGCAACAGAATTTCCACCCATGAGTGTGTCAGGGGAGAGAGAGGGAAAATGAGCAGCAGGTGTTTCAAGTGAGTAGCTGCAACTGAAGCAAGCAGGAGCTTGATTTGTGGTGAAGGAGTACATTTGGCTGCTCAGGAAAGTGTGGACACACCATCCCTGGAGGGATTTTTGGAAAGCCATGTAGATGTGGTGCTGAGGGACATGTTTTAGTACTGACCAGGCTGTCTTAACACTTGGACTTGATGATGCTAAGGGTCTCTTCCAACCAAAACCACTCTAAGATCTGTTTGAGAAGAGACAGAATGAAATGCTGAAACCCCCAGCTCAACTGAAGCCACCAGAATGGTGCCTGAAGGAGGTACTTGACAATGAAGTTGCATGTAATCATCATCTGAGAAACTGTAATAAATATGGTTGTCTCTATCACCCAGAGTAAAACCTGGGCTGAGCTAAGGAGCCTCCCCAGCTGAGGCTGAGCTCAGCACAAACCCATGATGTGGTTTTCTGATGATAAACCTTACCCCAGGCAACTGGGAGCTGAGTGTGCAGTGGTAGTATTGAACGTGTGCTGTTTGGGAGAGGATTAGCCTTGAAGACCTTGAAGGGAAGCTTTAAACATCACATGCAGCCCTAAGATAAGCCTTCAATGCATGTTTTCAGAAGCCAATGTTATGCTTTGGGACCTCCCTTCAGAGGGCGTGAGCCATATTCCTTGTCTGTCACATGTTCTTGCAGCTTTAGGAACAGGAGCTTTGCATTTCGGGGATGATTTGTATCAAACCCTGCACATGCGAAGTCATTCCTGGAGGCAAGCAGTAGCCCTCAGGAGAAGGAAGACCACTTCTTCTGGGACAAAGCTTCCCTCCCATCACTCAAGAATAATCAGGTGTAAGAGGATTTTTATGAAGATCACATTGAAACGAGACTACTGATGAGTGTAGTGTGATATTAAGATATTTCAAAAGAACTTCCAGCAAGGTGGTGCATTTAAAATCCTCTTGGCACCTGATGGCTTCAATAATAAACCTGGCAGTTTTGACACACAGTCTGCTCTGAGCATCTTTGAAGGTAACCCAAAAAAAAATGTAATGGAAACCAAAATCTCATGGTTATTGCATGGCTTTGGATTGTTGCCAAATTCCTCTCTTTCCTGCAGTCCTCAACAGCTATCCCCAACATTTCTTAGTTTGTCACTGTTGGTGTGCTGGGCAGTCACAGTGCACGTTAAGATCCCAAGCACAAATCCAGGCTGGGTGACGAAGGGCTGAGAGCAGCCCTGAGGAAAAGGACCTGGGGGTCTGGGTTGATGAAAAGCTCAACATGAGCCTGCAGTGTGAGTGCAGCCCAGACAGCAACCGAGTCCTGGGCTGCATCAAGAGCAGTGTGGCCAGCAGGGCAAGGGAGGGGATTCTGCCCCTTCACTCTCGTCAGACCCCATCTGGAGTACTGTGTACAGTTCTGGAGCCCCCAGCACAGGAAAAACATGGAACTGTTGGAGTGGGTCCAGAGGAGGCCACAAAGATGCTCAGAGGGCTGCAGCAGCTCTGCTATGAGGACAGGCTGAGAGAGTTGGGGCTGTGCAGCCTGGAGAAGAGAAGGCTTCCAGGAGACCTTATAGTAGCCTTCCAGTATCTGAAGGGGGCCTACAGGAAGGCTGGGGAGGGACTATTGACAAGGTCTTGCAATGACAGGACAAGGGGCAGTGGGTTTGAACTGGCAGAGAGGAGATTTAGACTGGATGTTAGGAGGAAGCTCTTTCCAGTGAGAGTGGTGAGACCCTAGAACAGGTTGCCCAGGGAGGTTGTAGCTGCTCTCTCCCTGGAGGTGTTCAAGGTGTTGGATGAGGCCTTGAGTGACCTGTTCTAGTGGGAGGTATCCCTGCCTATGGCAGGGGGTTGTGACTAGATGATCTTTGAGGTCCCTTCTAACCTAAACCATTCTATGATCCTAAAGGTTAACAGATATGACAGCAAACCTGATCTTAATGGAGTTTGTAGTGGCCTGGCTTGGTAAAGATAAGATGCTTGTAGAGGAGTGCCAAACAAAGCCTTCAGTTTGGGTGTGGTGGTTTCCTACTGCTTCTCTACAAGAAGGTAGGGGCACCTGTGGGAGCTGGAAGGAACTTTCAGGAACTGTATTGGTTTTCCTGAGAGATGCAGTGCTAGAAGGGAATCTTGTCCACATCCCTTCAAAGGCTGCTGGCTGCTCTTCTCTCAGTGCAAGGAAACCTAATTCATAGCTGCTGTGTCAGGATGACAGCAGCAGGCTCTTGCCTTGGAAGGACAGACTGCAGCAGGCAAGTTCCTAGCCGGGACACTGTATCCAGTGAAGCTGATGGAGGAACTGTTCTTCAGCTCAGTGGTAGCAGGATCTGGCTACGGGTGTTCTGAGCTAACAGTTTGTGAAGGCCACCAAGTGGCCGTTTCTTTCTTTCTTCTTTTAGTTTTCTGTGTTTCCTACTCAAAGCAGCCAGTGTGGTGGAAAGGCTAATGGAGTGATAGAGAGATATGGCATGATTTTGCCTTATATAAGATGAAATCTTATGGGATAGCCTAGCACTTCCAGGTCACTGCTAAACCACATGCCTCAGCACCACACCTATGTGGCTTTTAAGCCTCTCCAGGGATGAAGATTCCACCACTGCCCTGAGCAGCTTGTTTCAGGGCTTGACAACCCTGTTCGGTGAAAAAAGTGTTCCTAAGGACCAACCTAAATCTCCCTGTGGCACAACTTGAGGATGCTTCCTCTTGTTCTGTTCTTCATTCCTTACAAAACTTGTTCTCCAGACCCTTCACCAGCTTCATTGTCCTTCTTGGACACAGTCCAGAACCTTACTGTCCTCCTTGGAATGCAAGCCCCAAAACTGAGCCCAGTATTCAAGGTGTGTCCTCACCAGTGCTGAGTAAAGAGAGGCAATCACTTTGTGATCACCTGCACACATGAATGGCAATGCTTCTCTTATTCTCATAGCATTGCATTAGTACATTTTTTTTTTTTCTGTAACAGGCACTGTATTTTTTAACCCAATTAACAGTAAAAAAGGAAAAAAATTATATAACAAAATGAGTAATGCTCAGTGGGTGAGGAAATTTCTTGGTGTTTTCTAGCATGCAGCATCTTCAACAGAAGTGTGCGTGGCCTCGCTGTCATCACTGGCAGTGTGAAAATTTGTGTTTTGCTTCAAAAGGGAAGCATTTGCCAGTGCTAGTAAGTCACCCTTCAGAGTATCCTTCCTGTTCATACTACTCAAAGGCAGCCACCCATGCAGAGGCCCCTTTTTGATCACCATCAGAGAAGAACGACCTGGTCCAAGAGTTAGTGAGATGGGGCATCCAGGCAGCATCAGCTGCCAACAGTCACTGCAGCTGCAGACTCCTCAGAAGACAGTGTGGGCCAGTGTCAACTGTCAGGTGCAATTCAGACCATAGTAAGAGTTCTCCTAAGACAATGTGAAAAGCAGCAAGTCAGATGAGATGTTTTAAAATGCACAGAAAGCAGCACCCTACTGCTGCTGAAAATGTCCCTATCTCCATCCATGTACACATCTCCTCCTGGGGTCCAAAGCACATTGCTTCAGCTGCTCTGGAGCTGTAGTGTAAAGCCCAACACTGACCACAGCAAACCCTTCAGATGTGTGTGGCTTCTGGAAAAACCCTGCAGCTCTCCCTGGCATCATCCAAACACTGTTCTGACAAGACCATTGTAGTTTCTGTAACCCTTCCTTACATGTTCTATCTGGAGCTACTGTGATCTGAAGAAGAGAAAGCTGGGAGGAAATGTAGTAACATATTGATACTATAATTTCATGTGTTCACTATTTGTGGAATCCCAGATTAGTGGGTGTTGGAAGGGATCTCTGAGGATCTTCTAGTCCACCCCTCCACCGTTAAAGCAGAGTCACCCACGGCAAGCTGCCCAGGATCACAGCATCCAGGCAGGTTTGGAATGTCTCTGGAGAAGGAAACTCCACAACCTCTCTGGGCAGCCTGCTCTGGGGCTCCAGCATCTTCACAGGAAAGAAGCTTTTCCTCATGTTTTGATGGAATTCCCTGGGTTCCAGTTTGTGCCCACTGCTCCTTGTCCTGTTGCTGGGCACCATCTATCCTCTTGTTCCTTGCCCTTTAACTATTGATCAGCATTGTGAAGATCCACTCTCAGTCTACTCTTCTCCAGGCTAAACAACTGCAAGTGTCTCAGCCTTTCTTCCTCAGAGCAATGCTCCAGTCAGCACCCCCAGCACCTTTGTTGCCTCCACTGCAGTCTCTCCAGGAGCTGCCTGTCTCTCTTGAACTGGCAAGCCTAGCACCTAGCAAGCAGGGTGGTAACACAAGTGTTTCAGTTGTCATAGGACTGCAAGAGCTTGCCCCAAAATCCCCTGCCAACAGTGGCTGCCCCACGATCCAAGCACTGGAGCTGCTGACAACCCAGGGTCCATCTAGCACAGTGCTCTATCTCATTGCATGTGGTGTTGCAGCTCAGGAAAACGTTTCATGTTTCTGAAAGCTTTCAGAAAGCACTTACAGATTTCTGTATGTACCAGAATGACCACTGATAGCAGGAGAAACTCTGACTGGATGTCCTCTCTATCCCCTGTTCTCACCCTCCACCAAAGATCTTGCTTAGCAAGACTTGTTTCCTTTTAAATCATTCTTCTGCACATCTTAAAAGGCTGACTGCTGTTTTTCAAAGTGAAGTTCCACTGTTTACTCATGTAGGGATCGTGTTCATTCTCCCTAGGTCACAACCAAACCTGCCTGGTGCCACCGTGACGAGAGAGGATTCCCCTTGACACAGAAATGCACACAAATTATTTGTGCTGCTGTCCAAGGAAGAGCAATTCATGAGTGGATTTATATTCTTCAAATAATTTGGATTGCAGCCCCCCTTGCTCACTAAATGGGGGCTGTGAGTTCCTCTTTTAAGTCTATCAAAAAGAAGGTCACACAAACTGCTAGACCATTGCCACCACCTCCTTCTCAGAACCATCTGCGCCTCCTCACCACCTGTTCAGTAACTCCAGGCTGAGGATTTACCCCTCAGTAAGCAAGATAGGATCCAACCACATCGTGCTTGAGATTGTGCAGGTTATGTTATACCTACTATTGCTCAAGCAGCTCCTTCCAAGGGATAAATGTGCAGTGGTTTCCACCCTGCAACAGCCACAAGCAAGAGAAGAGCCTCCCAGTTTCCTCAAGGCAAGGTAATCCCAGTGGTAGCCACATCTGTTCCCAAAGGTGTTTAAAGAACATGGAGATGTTGTACTGAGGGACGTGGTTTAGCAGCAGACTTGGTAAATTTACACAATGATTGGACTTTGTGAGCTCAGAATCATTTTGGTGGGGAAATACCTTTATGATTCTATTGTTTCTGTGAAACCTCTCGAAGCTCCTCCACTTCTGAGCCCTTCATCATTTAAAATCCTGATTTGCATGGCTTTTCACAAAGGTGCTCCAACCCCAAAGAATAGAAAACCTGAAGTTTGATATTAAATAGAGGATTGCAGCAGACAACAGAGGAGAATGGACAACACATATGCAGTATGTGGAGTTTTTTTAATGCTTTATGTTTAATTTTCAGAGATTTCATCATCCTAATCCTTTCTGAGTAATTTTCTGGGCTCCTCATAGCTCAGTGTCTTTGAAGTGGAAGCCCAAAATGCACAAACCCTGGTCCTGCTCTGGCTGGGGGGGTGGGTGGACTTGGTAATCTCTGGATCTGTCTTCCAACCCCTATCATTCTGTGATCCTGTGAAATCAAGGAACTGTGGGCTTGAGCTTAGATACCAGCGAACTTGAGTACAGTACTTAGATGATGCTGGTATGACAGCCAGCAAAGATTGGCTAAAGCAAAAATGGTCACAAGGTGGCCACATTAGGACAACTCTTCTAAAATGGTTCTCTGCTCTGTTTTAAAAGCACTCAGGACATGTTCCCTCTCCAAATTTTTTGTGTTGGGGATGATCCTTTAAAAAACAGAGACTGGTAATAGTATTTGCTTGATACAACGAGCATTAAAGGAGAGTAAGAAGCTGATTTTTTTTTTTTACTTTTGAGTGTTTCCCCTTTCCACAAAACTCTGAGATTTGGGGTTCTTCAACAAAAAGCCCACAAGCAAAGGAGCAGGAAAGAACAAAAGCCAGTGGCGGTTTCCTCAGACAGCAATGGCATTTGTTAATTACCCCTCGAACCTGCAATAGAAACAAACACGTTAGGTACCCACCAGCAACTTCTGACCTCAAGGAGACACAAATCTACAAATGGATGTTTCCATGTCATAAGGTTTGCCACAGGTTTAGAGTCCACAGATCTGGGCAGTTGTTCCTCACTTCAACTATCTGATCCTGAGACTCACTTTGCTTAAATCTTTTTTCCCAGCCAAGCTGGGGAGCATTGGAACACATCAGAAGCAGAGCAGAGAATAGAATCACAGATTGGTTTAAGTCTGAAGGAACCTTTCAAGGTCACCTAATTCAACCCCTTGCAATGAACAGGAACATCTTCAGCTAGATCAGGTTGCTCAGAGTCCCAGACACCCTGACTTGGAATGTTTGCAAGGGTGGGGCATCTAACACCTCTGTGGGCAACCTGGGTCAGTGTCTCACCACTGTCAATGCAAAAAAAAATTTCTTCCTTTTATCTACTTTGGATCTATGGCCAATAAAGGGCTGTTCAGTTACACTCCTCTGGATCCTACCACAGCAATTCAGTGTGGCACTTGGGAAAATAGAAATGTTATCAGGGTACTGGTGGAAAGGGTGTTAATAATGATCCAAGAATAACCACAGATGTCAAAGAACATGTGGAAAGATTAATAAGAGGGGAAGGAAACATACACCCCATCACCCCTCCCCCATCCATCTGAGGGTTTTTTGTGGTCTTCAGTGAGGGGAGAGCTCCCGCATGAGCAGCAATCCTCAAAAGACTTCTGCTGACAGATGTGCTGTTCCAACAGATCCTTGTCTTAGAGACTGATGAGTTTTGGGGAAGGTAGGACAGCCTTTGCAACCAGCAGTGCAAGAACAACTTTGCTGAAGGAAAGAAGCATCAAACTCCAGAGTGCAAATGTGTGCCTCAGCACCATGCTTCTCCACAGGGATCCATTTCAGGGAGCCTCCAGCATCCCATCTGATCTGTCTTCACTTTTCTGCCTTGGGTGCAATTCCCAGGTGAGTCAATGGGACTTCAGAGGGGTTTGGTGAAAGCAGTAGACAGCTTTCTATGCACCAAGGGCTTGCAAACGACTGTTGAGAAGAAATAGTCACTTTTCTTGGTATGCCTTTAGTCAGTATGACCTTCAGAGTGTGAAAACCAGGGCCCCAGTGGTGACTGTCATGGTGAAACAGCAGCAAGAACGTTTTCACACCAGGGCTTCAGTTCAGTCACCAGCACTGAGAACTTCCATGAAGGTAAGTGGGGGTTTTTGGCAATGTTTGAAGGTTCAGGTACTTGTGGTGCCGTGGAAATCACTAGACAAAGATGAACAGGCTTGAGGTGCTGAAAGCATTCACCTCACCAGCCAGGCTGGTTAGGGAGGGATTGTCTCTTCATGTATGCAAAAAATACCCAATGAAAGTTTGCTGGCAAACTGTTGCGGCAATTCATGCAGATACCACAGTTGTGATATTGATCAGAGTTTTCTACTTCACAGACCAAAGTGGTGGTCTCAAACTTCTTCTTTTTGCCACCTTTGCTGGTTGAGGCACAGAAACCCCCAGTAACGGAGTCTGCAAAGCTAACAAGATTAGCACATTTAGCACATTTCACTCATGTGAAGACATCTTTGCAAAAGCTGAGTGTGCACACAGGGCTCTGAGCACTGCCTCAAACATTTGGGCAACTGGAGACAGTGTCCTAACACAGTCCTTACTCCATCCAGACACCCACTCAGCCAGGTGATTCCCCATGTATATGCTGTCTGAGGGGGGTGGGGTGGTGGTGGTGGTTAATATTGCTTTTGTCTTCTCTCCATGATTTGAGAATCATAGAATGGTTTGGGTTGGAAGGGATCTTCAAGGTTATACAGTTTCAACCTCCTGCCATGAGCAGAGAGATCCCATCCAACATTGCTTTCAACTTCTCCATGCTTAGAGCCTCCACAACTTCTTTGGGCAACTAATGCCCATGCCTCATCACCCTTGTGGGGAAGAATTTCCTCTTAATGTCTAACCTACATGGAACTTCTTCCAACCTGAAGCTATCCTCATCCTGTCACTACGTGCGTCCATAAGATGTGTAACTCATTCACCTATCTACCCATGAATTTCCTTGGACAAGAGCAGCTATTTTATCCAAAATCTTCTCCAGCATTTAAGGAAAGTGGGGGGTTTACATCTGGAGGGTTCGACTTCATGCAGATCAAAATCTGCATGTTTTATGCTGCCCTAGCATTTGCTGTTTTCAAAAGCCACAGAAAAGTCCTCAGAAGGGTTTGTTTTACTGTGATGTGTTTCAATATGTACTCAATGAAATTACTGTTGGCACCCTGAGTACCACACTGCTACCCCTAGGAACAGAAACTGGGTTTTTAGGAAGCCTTTCTATATGCTTTTTGGTAAAACTGTGGTTGCTCATTTTGATGGACGGTGGCCTCCAGTCAATCACCTCCATTAACATATGTTAATGTTCTGGAGGTGCCTTAACTTATGATGGAAAAGATTTGGGATGGGGCACTGCCAGCTCTTATTTTAGAGGCTAGATGAGATATTACAGACCTACTACCTAAACCCGCCTGTGCTTCTCACTTCTCCCTCAAAAGGCGGTGATAATGACATGTAAATTTCAGAAGATGGCGTTGAAGATTTGCAATATCCCAGAGCCTGCGGGTACCCTCCAGCCTGCCAGCGCAGCCTGATGACTGGTTTCTTGAGCTGAGGCGTTACAGCAGAGAGGATGTGGATGGATGTGTGCTGGAGACGTTGAAACAGAACAATAAGAAGAAAAGTGTTGTGGCATGAGACTCGTGTTTCAGATCTGAAAGGCGGCAAGAATGGCTTCCCTGCAATCCTGGATCTCACACTGTCACCCCACCACCTTAGGGGAGAGGACTTTGAGGTTCCCCAGCACCCATCCCCGGCTCTGGTACTTAAGATGGGCAGTCCCAGGGCATCATCCCCTGATCTCAATGGTTCCAGCTGCCACTGCTCCATTGGATCTTGTTGCTTGCAGGATCCAGCATAAATGCTCGCCCCAACTTTGTCCCGTGCTTCACACCTTACAGGCTCCTGGGGGAGACCCTCGAGCTCCAAACCTAATGGTTCACCCACACTTCAGAGAGTTTCTTATCCCCTCTACCCTCCCGGCTGAGTGGCCCAGGCAAAACTAGGATGGGTGGCAAGCAGTGTGGGTGGGAGGTACCACCGTAGGCATGCCGCGGTGGGAGAGAGAGAGAAGGAGGGAGGAAGGGATGGATGGATGGATGGATGGATGGATGGATGGATGGATGGATGGATGGATGAATGAGTGAGTGAATGAATGGGTGGGTGGGTGTGCAGATGTCCCCGCTGTCTCTCCGAGCACCCCGGGGGCCCAACCGGCGCCGTCTAAGCCACCATTTGTGGTGGGCGTAGCTATCTGGGTCTTTTTACAGTAAAAACCGCCTGGCTACCATCGGTAGGAGTTTCCCCGTGCTATTTATGTGTATGTGTCTGGCTGTATAGATAGAAAAAAAACCCAGCGCGGGCTCAGCTCTGCCCTCCCCGCCGCCGGTGTTTACCAGCAATGGGCATGTGTCACTGCCTCAGATGTTTTCCAGCTCGCAAAGTCCCCGCTCTCCTCCGTCGGCTCCACCTCCGGGCGGGGGACCGCCTCTCTTCCCCCCCTCCTTCTCCTCGTCTTGCCCTCCCATCATATAAAGAAACTTCCCGGTGCCACCGGCCCAGTCACGCTGTGCCCGATCCCAGCAGCCGCCCCGGCAGCCGGCGGCTCCTGCCCGCTCCCGAAGCCGCCACAGAGGTAAGAAGCCGGAATTCCCCTGCCCCAACTCCGGCACCGGGGAGCCCCCTCCGGGACCCGAACAGAGCAGCCCGTTCGGGGGGCCGGGAGTGTGATGTGGTGGGTGGTGTGGGCATCGCGGCGAGTGCCCGTTTGGGCTTCTTCTGGTGCTGGCAGCACCTCAGCTACCTCTTTTTTTTTTTTTTTTTAAATAATTGGATTGCCTCCTAATTAAAGCACAGTAAGAATACCTGCCCCTTATCTGCTCCCGAGGTGAAGTGTGCACTGTCCCGGGCACTGCCGGTTCTCCGTGCCCTGGGGAGGGTTGTGGGGATGCATGGCTGGACACAATTTGTGCTCTCTGTAAGGCGTAAGAAAGGACTGTCTGGAGTTTTGTGCCGGCTCCAGTGGGGACCTGTTCTATTCCAGAAAGGCTGTGGAGTATCCTTCTAGGTATCACCTAGATACTGCAATCCTGGACAACCCACTATTAGTGACCATGCTTTAGCAGGGGATTTGGATTAGAAGATCCCCAGAGGTCCCTTCCAGCACCCACCATGATGGGATTGATCCTGTTATCTGTGGTCCTGGTTGCCCCTCAGACATTGTGTCCAGAGGAGAAGCTGGAGATGATGTTTAGTGTCCTGAGGGATGCTGTCTGTGAGGAGGGATGTGAAGGTTATTGCCTCTCACAAGTACTTTTCCAAGGACCTCTTAAAGTCTCCTTTGTGACTAGAAGCAAAGACCATGGGTAAGAAATCATTATTTTATGAGAATCATAGAATCATTTTGGTTGGAAGAGATCTCCAAGACTGCCAAGTTCAGCCATTAACCCAGCACTGCCAGGTCACCACTAAATGACATCTTCCAGCACCACATCTATCTATTAAGATGCAATCTGGTGGTGATGGGGGAACCCTACTGAATGAAGCTTTCAGGAGCATTCAAGCACTTTCAGATCAGGGAGATAAACTTGACCCCAAATGTCCATCACTGCTGTCGGTGACCACACGTTAGGACCTTCCCAGCAGGTGCCCACCATTTAGGGCTGCACGTAACCAGGGCTCTGTGCTGCTGGCTGCAAGCTCCTGCGTTCCTGGGGACAAGGCCCCCCTGCCAGGCTCCTCTGTAGGTTGGTGTCTTCCCACTTACAGGTATTTGCAATCTATAGAATTGGATCCTACTATGTCTATGTTGGGAGCAGTTCGAGGGGTAGGTGTGTGTAGGACATAACACGTTCCAGTGTGTCTTGCTTAAATGAGTTTGTAAAAATTCCTTTGATCTTACAATTATCTGCTGTATGAATCATAAATTTCTGTGAATCCCTCCAAATTCTGTGTGCTAACACCATGTATGTACCCTGTCAGATGAAAAAAAAAAAAACC
>VWYK01124084.1:68840-111587 GCA_013399775.1 Semnornis frantzii
CATTTGGTTAGAAAATAAAATTAAAACCCACTCATCTCTGAGCAGGACAAGGGGTTTGTTCCTCAAGTCACTCGCGGTGAAAATGTCAACCCCTCTCATGTATGTTCATGCAAAGCAGTGTCGGGACAAGGGGAAACCTGTCAGTCTGCAGTGTGGGTGGTGCCTGGGGAGGTGTGTGGAGGGCTGTGCCCAGCTTCCTGAGGCTCTGTACCGTGTTTCCCGTGTCCTGGAGGCCCCACTTGCACACAGAAGCTACTGTTTGATGTCATATGTGTGGCACTGGTGAGGCTCTACGTGGGGACTTTGGTCAGGACCTGACTTGTGGATTTTCCTCTCCCCCTCAGTTCTGCTCCTCTCTCCTTCCTCTGCAGCTCCCCTGAGAGCTGGTGCTTGGGCGTGCGTGGAGAGGTGGGCTTGGCGAGGCACCCCAAAACCCCCACCCAACCTTCTGACACGAGTGGCATGAACTTGGAGCCAGGTGAGTGCGGGATGAACTCGGTGAGCTGCGGCAACGGGAAACTTCGCCAGTGGCTGATCGACCAGATCGACAGCGGCAAGTACCCGGGGCTGGTGTGGGAGAACGATGAGAAGAGCATCTTCCGCATCCCCTGGAAGCACGCCGGCAAGCAGGACTACAACCGGGAGGAGGATGCCGCCCTCTTCAAGGTAGGGCTCAGCATGGGGCTGGCGGCTGGGGCCATAGGAGGCATTCTTGGAGGCCTCATCCCCTTTAGTTGACTCTGCTGGGCAGCCCTGGCTCTTGCCTTGGTGTCCCCTGTGTTTGCGGGTCGAGACTACATGCCCTTTCCCCCTTCTCCTTGTGGAGCTTAATGCTTGTGGGACTGCAGCACATCTATTTCTCGGATAATTTTCTCCCTTTTCTTGTGCCTGCTCAACTTTTCCCTACCTTACTGTGCTGCTTTCTTTTTGCCACCTATAGGGAGTAAATTCATGCACATACAGGCAGAGAGATAGATGGTGTTTCAAGCATTGTGAATTTGTACCTTGTACTTGATTCTTTTTCTTTTTCTTTTTTTTTTTTTCTTCTTCTTCTTTTTATTTTTTTCCCCCCTTGTTCTTTTGATTATCTCAAATGTTTCCAGGCTTGGGCTCTTTTCAAAGGGAAGTTCAGAGAGGGCATTGATAAACCAGACCCCCCTACCTGGAAGACAAGATTAAGGTGTGCTTTGAACAAGAGCAATGACTTTGAAGAGCTGGTGGAGAGAAGCCAGCTGGACATCTCAGATCCCTATAAAGTGTACAGAATAGTGCCAGAAGGAGCTAAAAAAGGTAAAACATCTCAGATTCCTTGTGTGAGTGTAAATATGTCCCATTTTAAGCAGATGAGGACCAAAATGTGCTTTTCTGGGATGGCCCCACAGTCGTCTTAAGTCTTTGTAAAGAGCTAAAATGTAGGGCTCAAGTGCAGCTTGTCTTGATGACTCATAAGGCTGCATCTGTGTGAAGACCACTGGTGTTTGAGTCAGGGTAGTGGAAGGGAGACCTTGCAGGAGATGCAGATGAGTGTCCTGCACATCACTGGAGGAATCCCTCTTACAGCTGGAGCACTCCTGGGAGCTCTGTGTAGTTAGAACCAAGCAAAACAAAACAAAACAAAACAAAACAACAGCTCTTTAAATTGCTTGATGGATCTTGGTTTGGAACACAGGGGAGAACAGAAATGTTTTTGAGCTGGACAATGAGTAACCACTGCAGGGGGAAGAGCTGGGAGTGAAGGATGTCCAGCCTGCAGCTGCCTTGTCTCCGAGAAGCCCCTAGTGCCAGGCAGGACCCAGGGAAGGCATTGTGAGTGTACCCGCCACTGGGTATGGCTGAGCAACACTCCTTGGGAGACATTGGAGAGCCCAGCAGAATGGACTGCCAGGAATTCTGTCCCAAATCCTGTCCCATTTTAGTCCTCTGCTTGCTCAAAGTCAGATTGTGTGGATTTATCCTCAAAGTTGGATTGTTTGGATCTGTCAGTTTCACCTATATGTGGAGAGAAACTTCTTTACTGTGAAGGTGCCAGAGCACTGGACCAGGCTGTCCAGAGGAGTTGTGGAGTCTCCTTCTCTGGAGAGATTCCAAACTCACCTGGACATTGCAGTACTGAGCAACCTGCTCTGGGTGACCTTGTTTTAGCAGGAATCTTGGACTAGATAATCTCCAGAAGTCCCTTCCAACCCCCACCATGCTGGGATTCTCTCTTCAGTGCGCCAGTTTCAGATTTCCTTAAGCTGTGGTTGACATTTATTTTCATCCCTCTGGTGAATGCAGGTGCAAAACAGATCAGCTTGGAGGAGCAACCATTAATGATGAACCACTCCTTTCCAATAACATCTCCTTACACTTCACTACCGTCTCAGGTATGACATCAGTTACACATTCTGCTTGCTACTTGTACACTGAGCAGCATCGTTTCTGTGCTGTGTGCTGGGTCTGTCTTTGCTCTCCGGTTCTCCCTGGGAAGAAACTTTATTACAAAAACTGAGAATCTGAGAAGCAAGTTGTTTAATGTCATGTGAGGCCACAGGGTAGTTGATTTCTCTTGGTGCTGTTTATCCCTTTTCTGATGGTTGATGCCAGAGCACATGCACCCAGCTAAGCCTTGCTCTCCTGGGCAAACAGTTACCAGTGATGCTTTGACTGCCTTTTGTTGTTCCACTCTGCTTATTATTTACACCAGTGGTGAGAAGTTTGTTTGAAAGCCTCATTCGTGGTGGTGGCCAAGTGCCATTTGAGTAGCCTGGGCAAAGCTCAGACCTCCAGAGGCTTTGTCAGAGAAAATCAAGGAGCTGAGATGTGGAAGCTGATGCCATCCATTCATCACAGTGGGTGTGACAGCTGCTGAATAAAAGAATAATCTTGTTAAATTGAATAGGTACCAAACTACATGGTGCCCCATGAGCGGAACTGGAGGGAGTTTGCCCCGGAGCAGCCACATCCTGACATTCCCTACCAGTGTGCCAGTGTCCCCTTTGCAGCTCGCAGCCATCACTGGCAAGGACCTGGCTGTGAAAACGGTAAGATGATACTGGTTAGGGTTGCTTGCTGGGGTGGGTCACCTAGAAAAACAGCAGATTTCAGGCTTCTTCTTTGTGGCTTTGTCAGGAATTAACAGAAGTGGCTGGAGATGGGTGCTGGGCTCCCTTCAAAGAGAGTCATGGGGACCATGGCAAGAGATCTTTTCCTCAAGGCTCTTGCATTGCCACCATACGTGTGGTGTGTGGGCTCTGCAGTCCTCTGAGCTGACACAAGTCAGCCCCCAAAAGTTGTCTTCTGTCTCCAAAGCCCTGGGCATAAGAAGGGAACCAACCCCTCTCCAAAACTCCAAATGGGAACATGTGCTCTTTAGCTCTGCTTTCTGCTTTTGGACTTTCTGAGGCACACATCAGTGAGGTTTTCCCTCCAGCCTTGTGGGTTAGAATGGCATTGTTGTCCCCAGAGCAAAGCTGAAATTATTACTTTATTTTAGTGCTGTGGCAATGGGACAACTTGTCATGGATTGAGTCTCTCTTGGGGCTGGTACAGCAGAGACAGAATAAAGGGATGTTCCCTTCCCTGAAGAATTCCAAGTATCAGAGCCTGACATAATCGTGGCTTTCCATGCTCAACATCCTTACGCAAAAAAAAAAAAAAAATTCTGAATTGTGAGAACTGCCAATGCTGAAGTCTGCAGGGGATGAAATATAAGAGCAAGAGGATCGTGTGCTGTAGAGCCTTGCAGGATAACTCACCTGCCAGCACAGGCATTTGCTTTGTGAGAAGCAGCAGCTGGCTCAGAAGGTCAAGAAGGGACGGAAAGTGAGAAGGAACTTCTAAGAGCAGATACTAGATTTTCAGAGGACAGCTCTTCAGAGATTTCAATCCAGAGAGATCTCTGGCTCTGCCAAAAAATAACTGCTCAGTGCAGGGCACTGGTAGAATATTTAAACTATTAGGCAGAGTCCCGAAATCCCAACATGGTGGGTGTTAGAAGAGATCTCTGGAGATCATCTAGTCCAACCCACCTGTTGAAGCAGAGTTACCCACAGGTTCACAATGTCTGGGCAGATTTGGAATCTCTCCAGAAAAGGAGACTCCATAATCTCTCTCTGGGCAGCTTGGCCTAGTGCTCCGACACTCTCACAGGAAAGAAGTTTTCCCTTCATGTTAAGCTGGAACCTCCTGTGTTTCAGTTTGTCCCCACTGCCCCTTCTTCTGTCACTGGGCATTACTGAGAAGAGTTTGGCCCCATTCTCTTGTCTCTTTAGGTATTGACTGGCATTGAGAAGATCCCCTCTTCAGCCTGCTCTTCTCCAGGCTAAACAGCCCAGGTCTCTCAGCCTTTCCTTCTTGGAGAGATGCTCCAGTCCCCTCAGCATCTTTGCAAGCCTTTGCTAGATCTTAGTTGATCTACTTGCAAATGAGAAGTGGAGGTGGCAAGCTGAATGTCCTGAGGCACATCCTCTGCTGCAGTTACACTTTTCTGGATTTGGAGGCAGTTGTTAGTGGTTGCTTTTGAGTTTCTCATTAAAAGTGTCAAGAGATGAGGGTGGTTTGTATCCATATTGCTCCAGCTCCTGGTTGTGGTGGGTCCCTACCTCTGGGGAAAGACAGCGTTTGCTTATCTGCAAGTCATTCCCATCATCCTCCAAAGACTTCTGCTGGCATTAAGGAGCAGAGGAAAACATCTCCTGTTATAACCCACCTCCTGAAAGGCATCAGTCTAAATATAATCCCAGTAGTAAAACCCTAATAATCTCCTGCTGCACACATTTTTTTAAGCAGTGTCAATTCCAGCTTTATTGTTGTACCTGGCATTAGTGACATTTGTTGCCTGGGATTGGTTGGTTTAAGCTGGCAGCTTTTCAGAGTACTGTCCTGAAAAACGTAAATCATTTTTGTAGCAGAGGAATGTGTTGGGTAAGGAATTGGGACCAAGTAGTGACACGCTAAAAGGGTATTTCATGCAGACCCAGATAAAAATACAGCCCAAACAAGGGGAGATCCAGAGAGATGAGCTGAGCTGGCATAGCTGGAAAACAGCACCTTTTTAAGAAGGGAGGGAAGAGAGAGAGTTCCTGGTGGGGCCCAGACAAACTGTCTTGTGCATGGCTGTGTGATCTCTGCCCAAGCTTTTTTTTGGGGGATTCAGGCAGCTGTTACTGACTTTTGTTTGTGAAAACAGGTTGTCAGGTGACAGGAACCTTTTATGCTTGTGCCCCTCCCGAGTCCCAGACTCCTGGCATCCCGATCGAGCCAAGCATAAGGTCTGGTGAAGCCCTCGCCCTGTCAGGTAAGGTCCAAGCCCCTCCAGGCTTTCTGCAGAGCATGGCTACAGGCTCTGGCTTCTGTCTTGCCCTGGCACGAGCTCCTCTTTCTGATGAAAAGAAAAAAGAAGGAAAACGAAAAGAAACCTTTTCAGTGAATAATTTTGGTTTATGGGCTTTAGCCACTGGTTTCTGGGGTACTTAAGTGCGTGTAGCCCAGCTGAAAGAGACAAAGGGGATTAAAGTTTGGAAGTGGCTCATGGTGTCAATGCTAGGTTTCTTCAGTGAGCCACCAAGTGAGGGGAGCTTTACTATTTTGGGGGAGCTCAGTGACTTTTAGTTCAGTATTTCATTTGGTAGGAGCCCCCCCAAAATGTAGTCTTACCTGGGCACCTTGCTATGTTCCTCCTTGTACCACCTACTTAATGATTCCTGGGGAAAATGAGGCATTTGGGAAAGGAAAGGGAAGTTATTTCAGCCAGGTTTGCAGACATCAGGATGCTGAGGAATTTACTGAATTAAACCTGGGAGGAGGTGGGAACGGGCTTGTCACAGTGATAATGGATCCACCTGTAGCACGATGCTGAGCAGGTGTCTCAGAATCATAGAATCATAGAATGGTTTAGGTTGGAAGGGGCCTCAAGGATCATCTAGTTCCAACCCCCTGCCATAGGCAGGGACACCTCCCACTAGTACAGATCACTCAAGGTCTCATCCAACCTGGCCTTGAACACCTCCAGGGAGGGAGCAGACACAACCTCCCTGGGCAGCCTGTTCCAGTGTCTCACCACCCTCTTAAACTAGAATTTCTTCCTAACATCCTGTGGAAATCTCCCCTCTGCCAGTTTAAACCCATGTCCTTTAAACCTTGTCATTACAAGGCCTTGTAAATTGCCTTCCTGCAATCTCCCTTCAGATACTGGAAGGCTACTATAAGGTCTCTTCAAAGCCTTCTCTTCTCCAGGTTGCAACGCCCCAACTCTCATAGCCTGTCCTCATAGCAGAGCTGCTGCAGCCCTCTGAGCATCTTTGCAGCCTCCCCTGGACTTGCTTCAACAGTTCAATGTCCTTCCTGTGCTGGGGGCTCCAGAACTGCACACGATACTCCGGATGGGGTCTGACAAGAGCAGAGTAAAGGGGCAGAATCCCCTCCCTTGCCCTGCTGGCCACAGTGCTCTGGATGCAGCCCAGGACTCAGTTGCTGTCTGGGCTGTGTGCACACACTGCAGGCTCATGTTGAGCTTTTCATCAACCCAGACCCCCAGGTCCTTTTCCTCATGGCTGCTTTACAGTCTGGATTTGTAATTTGGATTGTGCTGACCCAGGTGCAGGACCTTACACTTGGCCTTGTTGAATGTCACGAGGTTGGCCTTGAGCAGGGTTGTTCTCCTGCACCAGGGTCTGTATATCTATGTGTGTGTGTGTATGGAAGCACATTACATACACACATATATTTCTATCTATTCAGTGCAGTGTGATTTTCAGGGATCAGCCAAGTTGACCAAGTAGCCACCTGAGAGCCAGGCTGGGGAGCTGGAGCCAGCAGTTGCTTCTCTTTGGTATAAACTTGCAGGTCCCTTCTGCAGAAATCTCTTTTATGCAGAATCTGGGGAGAAACAGCAACTTCCTGATTAAATCTGAGGAAGTGAACTGAGCTGTGGGTTTAATTGTAATGTGACCTCAGAAAATGTGACCAGCGACAACTTTTCCTGCCCAGACTTTTCCTTTTAAATGGAAACACGAAGTCTGCAGGCTGTTAGTTCCTACAGAATTCCCACATCAGTAGCCCTAGCAATAAAATGAGAGAGCGTTAATCCCATTGTGTCCCAACAGATTTAGTATTTATATTATGTGTGTAATTTTGGCTGTTGTGAGCCTGCCTTCTGGGTGGTGGTGACTAGCAGGCTCTGAAATCTCTGTCAGACTTGTCTCTCAGTCTTAGTGCAGCTCTGAAACGTACAATGTTCAGACTGATGTATCTCAATGGTGCTTTTTTTCTTTTTTTCCCCCCTTCCTGTAGATGGTCGACTCCACATCTGCTTATATTACCGTGAAATACTGGTCAAGGAGGTGACAACTTCTAGTCCTGAAGGTTGTAGAATATCCCATGGCCAAAGTTATGAGGTCAGCAGCCTGGAACAAGTAATCTTCCCTTATCCAGAGGATAATGGCCAAAGGAAGAACATAGAAAAACTGCTGAGCCACTTGGAACGAGGAGTAATACTGTGGATGGCACCTGATGGCCTCTATGCTAAGAGACTTTGCCAAAGTAGGATCTACTGGGACGGGCCTCTGGCACTCTGCAGTGACCGCCCCAACAAGCTGGAACGGGACCAGACGTGCAAGCTCTTTGACACTCAGCAGTTTTTAGCAGGTAATTTCCACTCTGGCTTTGGTAGTGCTTCTGGAGATGTCACAGTGGCTACAAACTAGAGCAGAGCAGATTTAGACTGGATGTTAGGCACAAGTTCTTTACCATGAGGGTGGCGGGACATTGGAACAAGTTGCCCAGGGAGGTGGTTGAGTCTCCTTCCCTGGAGATATTCAAGGTGAGGCTCGACAGGACTCTGGGCAACCTGATCTAGTTGAGGATGTCCTTGCTGAGTGCAGAGGGGACTTGGTCAGGTGACGTTCTGAGGTCCCTTCCAACCCATCTCATTCTATGGTGTCACCTGGTCACTCCCTACTTCAACTTTACAGGAGGGCTCTTTCTGGGTAACCTTATGAACAGTGATAAGAATTATCCCTCCCTTCTCCTGGGCAAGAGCAGTCAAGGGATAGTTGGCTCCTGAATAATCCTGTCAAATTCTGCTCTCCATGCATCCTCAATGCCCCTGCACAAATGAGCAGGAGTGAACTGATGCTTGGGAGGTGACACCCAAAATACCACATCTCTTTAAGAAGGGCAAGGAGGAACCTAACAAAAGAGTCTTTGCACAAACTGAGTCAGAAGGAAGTGGATCCTGATCTTGGATCTGCTCCTATGAGTCCT
This sequence comes from Semnornis frantzii, assembly GCA_013399775.1. NCBI lineage: Eukaryota > Metazoa > Chordata > Aves > Piciformes > Ramphastidae > Semnornis > Semnornis frantzii. Next base: position 77,085 of record VWYK01124084.1, read on the forward strand.
AAATGGGTCTGTGGTCCATACTCATGCTGCTTTTGACCCAAAGTAAGCCTGAGATCCTGCTCAGAGTATGCAAACACCAGCATGAAGTTCAGGTGAAAGCATCTCAGTTTTTGACAGTGTTTAAATTATATCTTGGAGGTAAAGAGGATTTCACAACCTCTGGAATATTGAGATTTCCTAATACTCTAAGCAAGAAGATGGTTACCTCTCCAGAGCTCTGGGGGAAGGTCTTGATTCACCATGGGCAGTACAGAGTGGGCAAGGACACTCTTCAGGACAGTGTCGTCTTCCAGCCCATGGTCTCAACTCCACTTCCCAGTGCTCCTGAGCTGTTAGAGGGAGGAAATCTGTCCACCCAGAGAAGCTGGGAGACAGTCGTCCCAAAGGGCAGCAGGAATACACCTTGTCCGTCTTTTGAGGTTGTTGCATTGCTGTAGGTGAAGAGTGTGCTTATGGGTTGGACTGTTTCCTCCTTAGAAGAGGTCATCAGTGCTGGTATGACTCTCTTGGGACAATAATCCCATCCAAAATTAAATAAACACACCAAACTCAAGCCAACAGCTCTAACATACATTATATTCCAGGGCTGATGCACCATCCTAGCAAGATGGTCAAGCAAGAGATGCATGTAAAGAAAGAAATCTCATCCTGGATGTGAGAATTGACAGTTAGAAAGGGGAATTTGAGGTCAGGGCATTGGCTTGGACTTCTGTCACAAGCTACTCTAAAGATGCATAATTCTACTTCTGATGCTGGTTTTGGAAAGCCTTTGCCTCTCCTCAGGTGGCTTTTTCAGACGTGCTTGGGGTTCTTCCCAACGGTTGACAGGAGGTCTCTTTTTAGATGCCTAACCCCAAAGATAAGGCCAAGCAGTAGTTATTTTTTGCCTCCACCTGAATGACTCTGCCTATGTCGGGGTGGTTGGAACTAGATGATCTTTGAGGTCACTTCCAACCTAAACCATTCTATGATTCTATGACTTGTGCACCAGTGCCTGTGCAAACCCAGATGTGTGGCTGCAGTCATTGCCTGCAGGCTGTGCAAAGCAAGTTTTGGCAAGTGCTGGTGCTCAGCCAGTTTTGTAAGCAGCTTGATGTGGGCATGTTTGAATGTACTGAGGTCTCAAAATGCTGGCAGGCAAGAGGATCCCCCCCTTAGGAAACTGGACCTCCCTTGGGAAGAGTGGCAGGACATCTCTGCCAGGAGAGAAATCCTTGAACCTTGGGAAAGGGACAGGGGCAGAACTGCTGCAGACCACAGTGCTCAGGTCCTCACTGAGGATCTTGACTCTGCAAACTACTCCAGAACATCAAGGCTTGTATTGAGCAGCCTGTACTGTTGAGAAGTAAATCAGAGACACAAAAGAGAAGTAAAGCAGAAAGCAGGGAGATGGTCTCTGGGGAGTACTGAGTAGTACATGTGGTGAGTTAGGCTGGGTGGAGAGCAGGAGATAGAAGGTGGCAATTTGAGAGCATGAAAGCAGCAGCCCAAGGGGGTTTGACCTGGCAGAAAGAGCTGGACCTGGAGTATCATGGAACAGGGAAAGTTTAGGAAGGTTCATGGGGAGCCCTGTGGTGCTTAGGCCTGGAGGGGGAGACGGAGTGAGTGGAAGGATTTGGAGAAGTGCAAGGCTGAACTCCAGCCCTGATTATTCTGCTGGTGGAGGAGAAAAAGGGCTTTCTTCTCCAGGTTCACGAAGAATTGCTGAGGCCTAATAAAGCTGAGGGAAAAAAAAAAAAAANCAAGGAGGGAAAAAAAAAAAAAAAAAAAGTGGAAACCAGGGTTTTGAGGGAGACTCTGAGTAGAGCTAAGCTTTACTCTGTAGCTTAAGTGAGCTGCTCATTGTTTTACTCTTATAAGTGACCCTTCCAGTGAGACCAGTAATCCCAAGCCAGGGCTGGGACACTCTGGTGGAAGGCACTGCATTCACACCTCGGTCTGAAAGGCTCTGGTTAGAGCAGATATGGCAGGGGAGCATTTCAGAAAGAGTGGCATTCCTCATGCCAAACTCGAAGACTCCTCTTTGGGGGATGCTTCATGAGAAGACACTGTTATCTCTATGGATTTTAGCTGTTTCCAGAAAGTATGAACAGAGTGGGCAATGAAAATGAAATCTTTGCCAATCAGCTCTGTGGAAGTACTTCACATGATGCAGACTTTAACAAGGACATTGTATTAGATGCAGATTTTTTTTTTCCCTGAAGGACATACAGTGTATAAAATGCAACATGGTGGTTGTGATCTGAGTAGAAACCTCCTATAAAAGTCTCCCCTGCTCTCTGTCATAGGAACCACTTTGGCTATTGGAGTAATAATACAATGTGACCTTTACCCTCTGTGCAAGTATGTGGGCTGGTGAAAGCAATACAGGAGGGCAACAGACTGGCTCAGTGCATGGTTTAAATCAGGTCCTCCGTGTTTTGGTGCCCTGTCATTGACCTTGAGGAGAATGGTGACCCCCATGGCTGTGCCTAGCTTAGGATGAATTCCATGGCTGGCAGCTCTTTGAGTCTCTGGCTCTACTAAGAGGCTGTTGGCTTCAGTGCAGCTGTTTGATGTCTGCTTGAGCAGGTTCTGGCTACCACCAGCATCTGCTCCAGGAGATTCTGCCTGGAAACTCAATGAAAGTACTAACTGGAGGGCATTTTGGTTTGTGCCCATAAAGTAACTTGTGAGGCAAAGCAGACAGAAAAACTGCAGTGCCCACTGGTCTGTGGGAAAGTCTCGAAACTCAGTGTCTTTTCCTTGCCTCGTTTTTCTGACCTCCTTCCTCTCCTCCTGGGGTCTTCTACTGTGCTCTTCTACTGTGCTCTGTGGTCCTCCATTTGGAGCTCAGCCATCCACAAAGTCTTCCTTACCAGCCTATACTGGTTTTGGCTGTGATGGAGTTAATTTTCTTCATAGCAGCCTGAGTGGTTTGGATTTGTGATCCAACCAGTGCTGGTAATACAGGCATGTCGTAGCTAAAGCCTCCACAGCTCAAAGCCTTCTCCATTTCTCATTCTACACCCACATAAGTAGGCTGGGCTGGACAAGAGTTTGGGAGAGGACACCAGCTGGGACAGCTGACCAGAGGTATGTTCTAGAACATATGACCTCATGGTCAGCAATAAAACTGGGGTGGGATTTTCCCAGAGGTCTGAGGACTGTCTGGGCATGGGTTGGCTGGTGGTGAGTGATTGCTTTTGTCATGACTCGGTTTGCTTTGGTTTGCTTTGTCTTTTTTCAGTCTTTTTTACCTATTGAACTGTTTTCATCTCAGCCCACAAACTCTCTCCCTTTTGACTTTCCAATTCCCTCCCCTGTGCCATGCCTGGGAGCAAGTGCTGCATGGTGCTTCCCTGCCTACTGGGGTTAACCCACATCACTTTTCTCTCTTCCCAGAGCTGCAAGCCTTTGCTCACCATGGACGCCCACTGCCACGGTACCAGGTTGCTCTGTGCTTTGGGGAGGAATTTCCAGATCCACAGAGGCAGAGGAAACTAATTACAGCCCATGTAAGTAGGACTTCTACCTTACCTAAAAGAAACACATTCCCTGGAGGAGCTGAATCTGCCAGTAAGACTTTTCTGACTTCTGTAGGTAGCGAGGGAGGTAAAAATTCCTGAAAATGCAGCACCAGCCAGGCCAGGGTTGAATCTCCAGGACTGGTAGCCCTCAGGAGGGCAGAGCACCTGATTTTAACAGTTTGTCCAGAGAGAAGGTAGATGCCCCACTCCTGAAAGCGTTCCAGATGAGGTTGTTTGGGGCTCTGAGCAACCTGCCCTAATTGAAGATATCCCTGCTGACTGCAGGTGGTTAGACTAGATGACCTTTAAAGGTCTCTTCCAACTCAAACCCCTTCATGATTCTGTGATTCCATTTCCTTTACTGTAGCTCTTAAGTCTCATTTATGATCTTTTGCAAATGGCTTCAGAACCTAAAGCTGAAAGGTACCCTGGAGGAGCTGGACCATTTTGTTGCCCCAGCCCATATGTGCAGTTATCTGTGCTGCCGGGGTGGTGGAGGATGTGGTGCCTCCACAAGTGCTGCGCCTGAAGATGCTCCAGAATCCCAGGCTGCATATCAGCCCCAATGAAGGGGCTACCTGTGCAGCTTTGGGGTTAAGGTAGCTGCAGGCTCCTGGGCTGACTGACCACAGTTCACACTCACTCAGAGCTCGTGTTTCGGGATGCTGTCTGAGAGGGGATGATGACAGAGACTGAGACCAGGTACTTTCTAAATAGGCTGTGTTGGCACATAAAACCACAAGAGTGGTGATAACGCACACACTAGCAGCAGGGCTTAGCTTATTGCATCCTTGGGAAGAAAATTAGTGCCTTTCTTAAATTTTGGAAGCCCTTTGGTAGCAACACAGGCCCCAGGTCAGATTTTGCCCTGAGTTGTGGCCTCCACTTAGCTTTCATACTGCCATGCTGCTGTAAGCCAGTTCTCTAGGGTGGAAAGTGGGAAGCTCACAAATCCATCCCCAGATGCATGATGACTGATTAGAGGTAGCTCTTTGTCCTGTCTGTCCTGGAACTCTCTTCCACCCTCAGTTTGGCTTTCTGTCTTTCCATCTCTCTTTCCTAGTATTCCCTCTCAAGTCTCCCTCTCCATCTCTTGTCCTGGCAGCTTCTCTGTGAGCTTGTTCCTCCTGCTCTTTCCAGAACTTTGCTTTCCCCTTCCTAGTTGATCCTCAAACTGCTCAACATGTGGGGCTGTCCTGGCTCGTGGGCTGGGTAGCTCTACCATCTCACCAAAGAGCTATGCCCCAAGAGTTTTCCGGCTCGCCTACCCCACTACCTTCCCATCTCCTCAGTGGTGGGATGGGAGGTGCTCAGCTGCCTCTGAATGCTGATGAGAGGAAGGGAAGGGGGACCAGTGAGGCTACTCCAACATGGTGATCCTGTCTGGGTCTCTGCCTTCCCAGAGGTGAGAGCCGTAGAATGTATACTTTATAGGATCTGTTAGGTTGGAAGAGACCACTAAGGTCATCAAGTCCAACCATTAACCCAGCACTGCCAGATCACCATTAAACCATTTCCCTCAGCACCACATCTACATGGATTTTCAGTCCCTCCAGGGATGGGGACTTCACTACTGCCCTGGGAAGCCTGTTCCAGGCCTTGGACAACCCTTACAACCCTTTTGGTGAAGTTGTTCCTTGTGTTCACTCTAAACCTTCCTGGTGCAACTTGAGGTCGTTTCTTCTTGTCCTGTTGCTTGTTACTTGAGAGAAAAGACCATTCCTCACCTCAGTCCAACCTCCTTTCAGGTTGTTGAGAGTGAGAAAGTCTCTGATGAGCCTTCCTCCAAAAATGGTCCCCGTGTCTTAATGTGGAGGGGCTAGCTGACTAGCAGGAGGGGGTTGTGGAAAACAGTTGTCCACAATCTGTCTTTCCCGTGAGAGCAAGGAGAGCTTCAGGTGTTTGTTCTCAGTGTGCAGTTTAAATATTTGCAGTTAAAACCCAAAACCCTGAGTTGTAACGATGGTTTCTGAAGAGGCAGAAGTGAGGGCAGTGTGAAATCATACAGATCCCTCTTGGTGGTAGAACAGACTCCTCATGAGAGATTGAATGAACAGAAATAAGAGCAACCTTGGTGTTGGATTCAAGTCTAATATCAAACACAATCATTTGGTGACGTATCTCAGTCTACCTGAGAGCTCCAGCATTTTGAGTTAAGTCCTCAAAGTACTTCACAAGGCAGATGAGACTTTCAGTGCTTTGCCATGCATTTGAGTGACCTGGGAGATGTCTGGCTTGTAGGCACTGGTCACCCCCAAGGGCTGGCCGAAGGGCTACTGTACAGCAGTTGTGTCACGGGTACCTGCCTTTTGAAGGGAGTCTGTGGTAAGGACTGTGGTGGCAGCAGAACAGCCAAGGCCTGGCTTAAGACCAGATTGGTGTGACCACTGAAATGATTTTCTCATTCTGGGAGGCAGAAGTGCCTTGTTTTGAGCTGGAAACCATCATAACCAACTAAGATGAGGAGCGCAGCATTTCGTCACATGTCTAATTAACCTTTTGTCTGTTCTCAAGGTCGAGCCAATGTTCGCCAGGCAGCTGTATTACTTTGCTCAACAAAACAGTGGACATCTCCTGAGAGGCTATGACTTGCCAGAACTTGTGACTAGCCCAGAGGATTATCACAGATCCATTCGCCATTCCTCTATTCAAGAGTAAGACCCTCAGAGAGAAGGCCTTTAAAGGCACTGTGAGGATGATGCAGAGAGGAGGAGCAGATCTGGGCTGTGATTTGGAGATCCATGTGGCAGCTGGATGTGTTCAGGGGTTCAATGATAGGAAAGCCAACTAGGACAATCGTTTTGTATGATACAAATGATGGGTCTTCAATGTTCAGATGCCACATCTCACACAGGTTCCAGCTGTCACCAAGAGTAACTCATAACTGACGAAACGATTGCTGTGTTTACATTTGCTTCACGTTCTCCTGGGGTCCTGGGGACCAGTGTGTGATGAAGACTTAAATCCAGAGTTTATACTGTTATATTTGCAGGGCTATTTATTTTGGATCACTGATCTCAGGGAAGGTACAGAGATTTGTGGTATTCCCAGTCTGAAACTGTAGCTACTAGGTGGTTTATTAAGAATAGCCAATATACATTCCTGGTGTTGAATTCAGATTCCTAAGTGTGACACCTCTGCCCTTATATAGAATATTCCAGTGTATTTTTGTCAAACCAAAGCAATCCTTCAAAGATGTATTTTTTTAATGCCAGACTGACAGTCGTCCTGATGATGAATTTCATTGCTGCCACTGTTTTTATTGAACTACCCTCCCCTTCACACACCTCTCCCCACCCTGTAAAAACAGTTTCTAAGGCGATGATGCATTTATGGTACTGTGTTAGGAAAAGTGGAACTAGGTGATCTCCAGAGATCCCTTCCAACCCTCACCCTTCTATGATTTTATGATTGTTCAGCTGATATTATCTGTGGATTTAGTGGGTCAACCATGAAAATTCTAGAGTCCCGAAGAGCAAGTTTGAAAATCAGATGCATTTTTCTTATAATCAGAAGCTACTATGCATTATACACACACACACATATATATACGTAGGTATGCATTATAATGAATCTGGCAAACAGCACAGGAATGGTCCTGCTAGCCCATTTTTGATGGCACATGCACGAGCCACATTAAAACGACCTCCGCTTCTGACTTAGAGCCAGCTCTGCTCTCCATGTGCACTTGCAGCTTCCTTCCATTGGTATGGACAGCAGCATTTGGCCTTCCCTATCAAGACAGTCAAGGAAATCCTTGTTTTAGCATTTCTTCTCAGTAACTGTATAGCTTATAACTGAATAGATTGGGCAGCTTTTAATGCTAGGGTGCTGTTACAGAGACAAAGGGTGAGGTCTGCTGGGATTGTATCTCAGTGAGATTTCCTCGTTGGCCAGCAGATCGTTTGCTCTGAGTATCTTTAACTCCAGGAAACCACCCCCCTGTGCACTTAACAGACACACTTCACTTGACTTTCTAAATGAGAAAGAAAAAATTGGTACTTGGTCTGGAAGCAGACATGTTCTAGGGACTTGTGAGTTTATACATCTTAAAGATGCATACTCCTTTGGGATATGTTATCCCCTTCCTTCTCCACAGTGCCAAGAGGAAGTAACAGATCGTTTTTACTTGGGTCTTCTTTGTTACTTGAAGCATTTTTTTTTCCTGGCTTAGAGATTTTCATGGGGGAAACCCCTTTCTTAGACATTAAAAAGCACTCCACTAGGTGACCTTCAGAGTGTCTGCATATGCTTCTTCCCTGTGCATCCATTTTACTGAAGGGGACTTTTGCATTCGAACTTGTCTGCTACAACAGAAAGATTTTATGTGGTTTTTGTCTTTTTTTTTTTTTTTTTCTTTTCTAGTGGCTCTTTGCTTCATATGCTCATTGATTCAGCTCACATCCTAGAATAAAGTCCTTATTGCCTACCAAGTCAGTTTGTATGTGTTTTTTTCAGTAGCAGGACACACTTAATAGGCTTAGTTCTGCATTGTGAGCTGGCTTAGTCTATGGGGAAATGCGTTTTAAGGCAAAAGAGCAGAGAAAGGTTAAAAGGTAAGGACTTTTTTCTTACAGAGATGTCTGTGATTCCACTGTTGGTAGAAAAAGCGAAAATATGGAGTGTGCCCTTTGCCTGTTGGATGCCTGGACCATGGATGATGCAGTAGAGCTCTGCAGTTGTAGATCTGTCGCTGCCTTGTACGCCATGGCTCTGCCTGTCCATCATCTCTGGGCCTGGGGACTGGGTTGGTGATCTCCCACCCAGCCCAGTGCATGGGGACCTTCTGAGCCACTGTTCACTGAACTGGCAGCTGGAGCTGGAGGTGATGGTTACTGATGTCTGTAGCTTTCAGAGTGCTTTCAAGTAAGAAAAGCTGCAAAAGGGTGAAAAGGAGGCTAAAACTGAAATTGTGAAGTTAAGAATAGGAATTGATTTTCCTGTTTACTGGAAGTCAGGATGCTGAGAAGGGTCCTTGAGTGCAGACAGAGCAAGGTGTGAAAAGTGGTTAAGAGATTTGTGAAGCATCTGAAGAGGGGAGGGGCATTTTCTCTTTGTGTTTACTGTCAAGTGTAAGATCATTTTTCACTTTGGCATGAGCTTTTAATTATTTTCCTTGAAGGAGCAGGGTTTAAAGTCAGCAGCTGTGAAGAGGGAGGGAGAAAAACATCATCTTCACCTGGCCAAACACAACGGAATGGTAGTCTGAATGCAGAGAGATGCGGGTGAAAGAGTTATTTCAACCCAACCAAGAGGATGAGTTATCTGTTATCTGTCTTAGAGGGATGGGATGGAGGGAAAATGGGAGGAATATCAAGCTGTTCTGGAGTGTCTCTCTCTCTGGAGAGATTCCAAACCCACCTGGACATTGTGATCCTGAGTAGTCTGCTCTGGGTGCCCCTGCTTTAGCAGAGAGGTTAGACTACACGATCCCCAGAGGTCCCTTCCAAACCCCACCATGCTGGGATTCTGTGTGATTCTGTACCATAAATTATCTTCCACACGAAGACTTCAAAGTTGCACTTGATGGATCTTGGTCTCTGTAGTTGTTTAGGACATCTGGGATAACCTGGAACCCCTCAATCCACGACACCACTATTTACTGTTCCGAATGGCTGATGGATACGTGAAGTGGAAAAAAACCAAAACAACAAACAGGAGAGAAAAAAACCAAAGATGTTTTCTGCTTTTAGTGTCTACTGCATAGTCGCTACATGAAAGCATTTGAAGTACTTCCTACTTCTGTTAAATTCTGTTTATAGTTTCTGAGGTCTACTTCCTTCCTGTTATGATTTCGGTGTAGTTCTAAATGGTGTTTCACTCACCAAAGGTCTATCTGGTATTTTCTCAGATGACTTCAGGGTGCAATTTGTCTCACTCTTGGTTTCTGTCATTTTAATACCTGACCATCCTGAAGCTGCTTCTTGAAAAAGTTTCATGCCAGAGCTCCACAGCTGAAGTCTCTGCATTCAACTATGGGTTCTGCGCTACGGTTTTGCCTGCTGCTGTAAACTGTATGATTCCTAAAAGGGTTGTAGGTTAACCAGAAAGGAGGAGATGCATTTTAAGCTGAAATATAGGGTAACAGGCTTTGTGGAAAAAACACAGGATTCACGTGAAAACCCCTGTGACCTTTTAGATGGGTGCTTGCATGCTGTTTACATCAGCGTTTGTCAGAGCGTGGAGGTGGGGAAACACCACTTGGGCAGAGAGCTTTCAGGAAAGGGTAAAGCATTTTCTCCTCCATGCTCACAGATCATTGTCTATGTAGAGAGGTAGTGAGAAAAAAAAACCCCAACCTAAAAAAACAAAACCAAAACAAAAACCTCAAAGTCAAACAGTTTCAATCAATCATAGTATCTCTCTCAGGCAGAACTGTGTGTCAAGCTTAGCTGGACTCAAACAGAAAGATGTTAAAGGCTGTCAAGGTGGTTTTTATCCAAACTCCCATCTGACCAGTAGAAGGCTAAGAATTAATTACTTGCTATCAAGTGCTTGTGAGTTTGGTCCACTCCAAAGTTAAGTTGCCAGAACCACATGTCTCAGAGCAGTGAGGAGGCAGCTGGTGTGCAACACATTCAAGGGCCTCGCTTGGTAAGTGCATCCTCTTTGCATGATGACATCCACTGCCTCCTGCAACCAGCTCCACTGCTATGCTGCAAGTATCAGCTGCCCAAATGCCTGCAAAGTTCTCAGTGCCTTGACCACACTAAAACAACACTCTCTGACTTAGATGTCTGCAAACAACACTCCTTGAACTATAGACTTCAAATAACTGGTGAGCACACTAACTCAGTGAGTTCCTGCTGCCCTTTGGGCAACCAGCAAGACTGTAAGGCAATCCCTTGAGCTCAAGTGGAAACTGAAAACCGGGCTAGAGGTCTTTGTTCTGGGCTTGGATTTGATTTTCCACTTTGCACTGGCAGAATCTGATCTGAAAGATGGCATCTCAGTGGCTCTGCACAGGGTAGTGTTTGGCCAACAGGCAATAGTCAAGAAAGGGCAGAATCCAGCCTGTATTTCCAGCTCTTAGATAGGACCAGCTTCAGGCCCCAGGAAACAATGAAGTCAAAATGCAGGAGTTAATTTTGTAGGTGGATTTTTGTTGTTCCCACAGTGTTGGCACAGTTGCCTCACTTTTCTGCAGGACAGCTAGCATGGGACTGGGAGCTGGGCACCTCTCTGAAGTCAATCTCCATCTATCATTTCCTGGCCCTTTCAGAAGACAGACCACAAATTATGCACAAATTCTGCCTGTCAGGCTAAGAGAACAGACAAGTTTAGGTGACTTCACAAACCGCGGGCGCCGAGTGTCCGTATTCCTGGGAAGTGGTTTCATCTTCCACTCTTGGGCTTGCTCTGTTTTGGTTTCATGACCTGCTTCTGCATTCTTGCTTTAGAAGTGTCTGAAATCCAAAATATTGTGGATTCTGGCTACTCACCCCAGCTTTTAATCCCTTTCTTGGCCAGGCAGAGAAGATGTCCATATAGTATCAATGAAATTACTTATCAGAGGAATTTCTATGAACAACCATGTGAACCTTGTGAGGTTAGAGCAGATACATCTTAGTAGATGAAATGTGCTCACCAAGCTTTCTTGGCTGTATCAGTGCATCACAAGGTGTGCACCAGAATGCACATGAAACACGCTTCATGGCACCCTCACCATACCATCCACCTTCTTCCGTTTCCTTCATGAACAGCAGACGCAACCTGCCAGATGCAGAGTCTTTCTCCAAGCTGGTGCTGACCAGGACAGAACAGGCAGAGGTTAGAGACTTTCAGGTTCAAATAATTCTGCTGTTTTCTCCAAAATGTATCAGCCTATCTCTGTCCATGGCTATGTCCTACTCATCTATCATGGGACTTTATCTTATGTAGCCTTATGCCTTCTCCAGACCTAACGTAGTTAACAGCCTTGGTACACGGTCACAAAGAAATGCTCTTCTTTACTGGTGGTTACAGGCATCTGGTAATGTGCATTACTTAATACTTTGTATACTAACGCTTTGAACTTTGTTTTGGGTTCTTTTTCAATCTTCCTCCACACTGAGAGCAAGATGTAAAGTCAGAGAAGTGCTTCTTTCTGTCATCTGCCAAATGGCAAGCATGACCATAGACTCAGAGAAGCATTTCAATTGGAAAAGATCTTTACGGGCATCGAGTCCAACCAGTATTTAACTCTGCCAAGTCTGCTGCTGAAGCATATCCCTCAGCACCACATCTCTGCATCTTCTAAACGCCTCCAGGAATGAGGATTTAACCACCTTCCTGGGCAGCCCATTCCAGTGTTTGAGAATCCTTTTGGTGAAGAAGTTTCTTGTAATATCCAATCTAAACCTCCCCTGTTACAATTCGAGGTCATTTCCTCTTGTTCTATTGCTTGTTACTAGGGAGAAGAAACCAACACCCATCTTTCTCCAACCTTCTCTCAGGGAGTTGCAGAGAGCAAGAAGGTCTCCCCTCAGTCTTCTTTTCTCCAGGCTCAGCAACTGCAGTTCCCTCAGCCATTCCCCCTGTTCTCTAGACACTATTGGGGCAATATCTGCAATTGTGAGTAGGATGTTCTTGGGTATTGCCAGTCGTGATTCCTGCCCTAGAAACCATAAAATGCTCAGTAGAACATACAGGTGGCAATCATTTCAAATTTCTTCAGCAAAAGGGCATTGGAACAGGCTGCCATGGGAAGTGGTGGAGCATTTAAAAGATGTTTGGATGAGGAAAATGGGACATGGTTTATCAGTTGTGTACAGGGAAATGTTAGGTTTTGGGTGGACTTGGTGATCCTAAGGTCTTTTCCAACTAGATGGATTCTATGTACGATTTAGACTAGGCTTCCCCATAGGAAGTGTGCAGCTTCTCTCAACCTGTGCCACTGCATTCAGATTGCTTTTTCTCAAGAAGGTGATTGAATCATGTTTCTCACGCTCCTCTTACAGGCATTCATAATATCCTTGTAAAAATGTAGGCTCAGCATTGCCAGTCTCTAGCACTGATCTTCCAGCTTCAGATAAAATCAGTTTTAGAGCCAGACACCCTACCTTTTCCTTTCAGACTTCTCCTAGGTTTCACAATTTTTGTATCCTCAGAAACCAAAGTTATGGGTCAGGTCTTGTTACATCTCCAATACCTCATTTTCATTTCCTCTTTTCAGACGTGATGAAGAGGTTTAGCCCTTTTTGTGACTGTCCCCTCCCACAGAAAAAACCCATGTGAGGAGTAGAGAGAGAAAGACTTAAAAACATGGTTAGTGATCTCATCGTGTATCTGCTGCAGACATGTCAGTCTCCAAGAAATAGGAAAGGTCAGAGATGTTTAAATCGAGGGGGTTTTTGCAAGACAGTTGAAAAACCCAGGCTGGGCTGAAGAATTCATGCTATCCTCATCCCCTTTCACAGCTTTTCTCCAAATATTTGGAGATCATCCATCCAGAGGAGCTGCTGGTGTGTTATTCTTACCACAGGTTGCCATCCTGAGGCACCAGCAGTGGTGGCTTTCAGAGAATCCCAGCATGGTAGGAGTTGGAAGGGACCTCTGGGGATCATGTAGTCTAACCCCTCCGCTAAAGCAGAGTCACCCAGAGTAGGCTGCCCAGTATCACAATGTCCAGGTGAGTTTGGAATCTCTCCAGAGAAGGACACTCCAAAGCCTTTCTGGACAGCCTGCCCCAGTGCTCTGGTACACTCACATAAAAGTACTTTTCCCTTATTTTTCCTTTCCAAAAGAAAATGGTGAAATAAATGTCAGACATTTGCATAGCAACAGTGCAAAACTTAATTGGCAATAGGTGGAAGTTGAGGCATAGGAAGTTTCATGTAAACACGAGGAGGATTTTTTTTTCACTGTGAGTNAAAGTTTTCTTCCAGACTTCTCTCATCCCTAATATAACCAAATCCTGAAAACGTTCACTGTGCCACAACAAGTTTATTACTTGGACCGATTAACCTGGATGGTCACCAGACTTTGTGCAGTGGAGAGGTGAGAGGTGGGCAAACCTTCTTGTCTCTGGTGGATGGCAGGATGGTGGAGATGCTGGGAAGTATGTCCCAGGCAATGGGTAACGCAGGTCAGCCACAGCCACAGCCAAGAGGCTCCGAAGTCTCACTTTCCTTTAAAACCATCTCTGTACGGATAAGATGGTTACCTACAGCCACCACGCAACGACAGCACCCGTTAAAAATAGCAAGCGCTGATGTCTATCTGCAAATTACAAGGAAATGAATAAATCGAGGCAATGCAAACCACAAAAAGGAAGCTTGTAATCAGCCTGGAGCTGATAGGTCGTCTCCAGCCCAGGGACCCTGCTGAACCTTCGCCATCCACCATGGCGGTGACACAGTCGCCAAAGACAGCTCACCTGTCCTGGCTCCTGGCACGCAAACCCACATGCTGCTGCCTGGCAGGCGTCTGGCCTGCATCTGGTGAGCCAGACCTGTACCATGAGGGCACCTGCGCCCACACAAGAGCCAAAGGCATCTGTGAGTCCTTCCACAGAGAGGAGGTTTTCTGGAACCCGATGAGCTCATTTCTGAGAGGTGGTGGTGCTTCAGCACAGGGCGAGTGAAGAGGATCGATGCAGGAAATTGGGGGGAAAGGTTTTCTATCTTTCTTTTTCTTTTTACTTTTATCCTTTCCCTGTTTCTTTTTTCCATCTTACTTTTTCTTTTTTCCTTTTTCCTTTTTTTTTCTTTTAAAAAAAAATCTGAAGCACAATTTCTGCACTATTTGCCATCCTGCACCATGTGAGCTACAGATATTTACCAATGTTCTTTAACTCTGTTTAATTTCTGATTAGGAAGGTTTCTTTTTTTTCCTTTTCCTTTTTCCTTTTTCCTTTTCCCCCTTTTCCTTTTTCCTTTTCCCTTTTTCCTTTTCCCTCTTCCTTTCCCCCTTTTTCCTTTCCCCTTTTCCTTTTCCCTTTCACTTTCTTTCTTTTTTTATTTATTTTTTTTCTCTTTTTTTCTTTTTTCTTTCTTCTTTTTTTTTTTTGATTTTTTTTTCTTTTCTTTTTTTCTTTTTTCTTTTTCTTGCAGGGCCATGCACTGCAGGACATGGGCAGATACTGCAGCATTCCAGAACTCCATCTTTCCTGCAAGGTCTTATGGAAAACAAACTGCAAATTCCAAAGACCCCCTGACAAACCCATTTATCCTTCTCCAACATGCTTGGTGATCCCAGGATGAAGACTGTCACTCTGGTACCAATGACTCCTTCCCCTGGTCACCAGTTGGAGGAGGTGGGCTCAGCTCCTGGCAGGGGAAGAGGAGTGCTTGTGTGCAGCCTCTTATCTTTCTCTCCTCTCCTTCCAGCCTCTCCAGCACACCCTGCATGTGGGTTAGAACTGAGCTTAGTCTGTCAGAATGGAAGCATTATCAACATTGCTCTTTACCATACCAGCCAAACTACATCTTCCCCAGGAGAAACCCTTTGGATGGACAGGGCTGAGCATGGGGGCTGTCAACCCAGTGGTTGACAGGAGCAAGCATGGAGGAGGACAACTGGTGGAGGACAGGATATTTGCCAGGTTTAGCTGGAGACCATGAGTGTCATTTAGTACATGTTGTTGTGGTGACTCAGTATTGCCTTTCATGAGGGAAGAGGTGAGCAGGTCTGGAGTGGAGAAGTGGAATTTGGCCAGGAGGAGAAGTCAGTTAGTTCTCAGAAGTAAGGTGGCACGTGGGGAGGAGGAAAAGCGTTAAAAAAACACCATAAAACCCAAAAAAACAAAAGAAGTTAATGCCTAAACACAGTTCTCCCCACTGCTTCTCCCCACCAAAAAAAGGAAGAGAAAAGGTCAAAGTGGCTGTAAAAAGGTGAGGGCAGGTCTGAGCTGCTGCTTGTGGCTGCACGGGGCAAGTTGGTTATGCGGTGGGTGGGAATGGGAGCTGCCATGAGGTCAGAAAGAGGTCTGTGAGGGAGGTGCGAGGAGGGATACTATGAGGGAGCAGGCCAGGAGCAACCCTGAAAATACCCCAGGAGAAGATGGAGGAGGGAAGAGGGAGAGAAAGGAATCTTTAAGGGGCAGCAGTGGCCTTGGCCTTGGCGCTCTGGCAAACGGAAGGGAGGAAGGAAGGCCAGGAAAGAGGAGAAGGATAGAGGATGGTGGTGGTCAGAAATAAGGCACTAGTTGCGTCAAGAGGAGTTAGTGCTCGTAGCTAGGTCTAGAGGAGCTGGAGGAGAGGCTTATTGGAGAACCTTACCAGGAGGCTTTGAGCTACACTGAGGGAATAGGAAATAGGACATCTTGAACTGGGAACAGAGCTATCCAGAATGGACCCAGGGCTAGAGGAAGAGAGAAAGGCAGGAGGCTCAAAACTCTTGGAGAGGTTCTGAGGGACCTTAGCTTTTCAGTGGGCCATGGGGTGGCTGAAAACAGCAGCAATGCCAAGGCCAGTGATGCAGGCAAGGTCACAGCAAGGCCAGGCAGAGAGAGACAAGAAGATGATGCTGAGGGAGAGAAGAAGGTGGCCATAGAGAAGGAACTGAGAGCCCAGAGATCAGATAAGGAGCAGTGTGTAACCTGAAGAACGTTTTCAAGAGGAGCAAAAGTTAACAAGTGGTCCCAGTGTGGTAAAGCCTTAGTGAAAGTGGGATGTTGAATAATTCCTCAGTTCCTCAACAAAGTCAAGTGAAACTCCCTTGGCTTCAGGGAAGCATCTCTCTACAACCCCCCATGTGTTCCTGCTCCAAACCATCTCTCTCCAGCTCCATGTTCTACAGGAAAAGACAAGGCATGTTAGTCTTGGGATGAAGGCAGTGATTTCTGCTCAGCCCATCCTGTAAAGGGTTTAATGGAGCAGGAAGGTTGATTTTAAGTAGTGAACAGTTCCAGTAATCATTAATTTTATTGCCTGTGATGCAGTAACTAGCCAATACTTCTTTCCTGGGAAGTGCCAGTCCCTTGGAGTCACAATGCCATGACGACGCTCCAGCAGAAGCCATGGTGAGTTGCAGGGGTAAGCCCAATATGCATGAGATTACTTTGGATAAGCTGGTTCAGCAGAAATCATCCTGTCCTTTCCACGAGCACATTGAGTGTCTCCATCTCCCACAAGCTCCTCATACATTCTGTGGTCTAGGGGAACCATCACTCCTCTCCTCTATCCCATAGGCAGAGGGGAGAGGTTAAATGTGTCAAGCAAGAGGCATCTTCATGATGCTTGAGAAGGATTCACACTGTTGGAAGTGCCTGTAAACCTCTCCACTCTCACTGCCTCTGTGTTTTGGGTCTTGAACAAGCACGGGTCGAGATACTCTGCATGGTGAAGTGGAAGGTTATCCTGAAGTGTCACAGGGAAGTGCTTCATGAAGTTCCTAGATTAAAGTCTGCGGTAGGTGTAAAGCAAACCCATGGTTAAAGGCTATCCAAAGTGCCCTTCCACCCCTGAAATAATCAGGTGCTTGTATGTGAGAACTTAGATCTGCTGTTACCCTCCCTGGAAGCAGCTGTGTTTTAAGACTGATATCCAAAGCAAACCTGCCACTTGTCACTTCTGCTGATGGTTAAAGCAAAGGTTTTCTTTTGACTCTACAGAATATTGTGAGCTGCACTCAGCTGTGTTAATGACAGCAGAAACAACAGCAGCCAGAAGCATTATTTTAGTGGAAACTGAGGTGTTGGTAAAACAGAGAATCGTAGCATCATTTTGGCTGGAAAAGACCATTAAATCCAACTGTCAATCCAACACCACCATGCTCACTAAAGCATGTCCTGAAGTGCCATGTCTACATGTTTTCCTGAACACCTTCAAGAACAGTGACTCCACCATCTCCCTGGACAGGCTGTTCTGAAGCCCGATCATCCTTTCAGTAAAGAAATATGTCCTAAGCTCCAACCTAAACCTCCCCTGGTATGACTTGAGGCCATTTCCTCTTGTCCTATCACTCATTACTTGGGAGAAGAGACTAACTCCTCCTCACTCCAAACTCCTTTTTGGGAGTTGTAGAGGCTGAGAAGGTCTCCCGTGAGCCTTCTCTAGGCTCTATAACTCCTGTTCTCTCAGTTGATCCTTGTAAGACGTGTTCCCTAGACCCTTTATCAGCTTCATTTCCTTTCTTTGTACACGCTCCCACACCTCAGTGTTCTTCTGTAGTGAGTGGCCCAAAACTGAAGACAGTATTTGAGGTGCAGTCTCACCAGTGCCAAGCACAGGGGGAGAATCATCTACGGTCTGGGGTAAAGCTGGGGTGGAGGGAGCTTGAAATCCTGATTCCACTGATATTGTAGGGTAATTCATCACCCTTGACGGTAAAATCTGAGTTTCTAATAAACAGGGATGACTTCAGTTAATTTGGAACAGGCCTGTGGTGTTTTCCACGTGCCGGGGTCCCCTGTGTTTTGATGGTCAGCTTGGAAGCGAAGCGATGTGGTGGAAATAATTACCTCACCGTCTGATTTAGTCACCCTGGCAAGGTGTTTGCAGAATGCAGCTGCCTCATTCAGGACAAGAGAAAAGCAATGGGCTGGCTAATTCGATTAAAAGCAGGGAGCTGCAGCCCAGCCCTGACAGCACGTGGGAGGAAGTGGTGTTTCCACTGTGACTGGCAGTGAGCGACTAGCAAAAACAAGGTGGTTTGAGGAACACTTGCGTATTAATGGCATTTCCCTGCTTTGTTTGTCAAGTAAAGGTGGGAATATAGAGTCAGAATTTACTTGAATTGGTTATTTTACAAGAAAAGAGGAGGAACCTCCACAGGAACTGTACTGAAACTGTTCCAGGAGCTTGCCTGCAGAGTGTGTGTGTGAGGCTGTCCCAGTCTGAGCTAGAATGTAACCAATTCTGTTCGGTGATTTGACTGCTCAACTCAGTCACTGCTCAGCGATGGCACTTTCTGAAGTTCAGGACATGTTTTCACAGGCAGTGGCTGCATCTAGCACCGGTGACACTGGTGGTTAGAGTTACTGCCAAGGGCTGGGCTGCAGACAGGCTCTTGCTTAGACTTGCTCCCATGCAGACCAAGGGCACTGCTAAACCTTGTGGCTCCTGCTGGAGTGCGGCAAGATGGCACAGGTGGTCATAAACTGACCAACAGGGGAGTCCATTGCATGGATGTCATCTTCCACTGACTTTGCCTAGAGCTGAGGAGTCACCATGGTCAAGCTGGTGTCTGAGGAGGACTCTGTCCATTTTGTCTTTGATCCTGACCCATGTATTCCTGAATCCAGTTCCCACATCCAGCTCCCAAATCCAGCTTCCCTCTGCTGCTCAGACCAACCTGGAACTTCCCCAGTGCCTACTCCCAGCATCAGCAGTGATGGTGATGTCATTTCCATCAGGGTTTGGGTTGGATATTGGTTCGTATTTGTTTGTATGTACTTAATTTTGTTGTTACTATTTCCATTCAAGTTGGTTTAGTTTTCTTTCCCAACCTATCAGCCTCTCCCTTATTCCCTTTTGGGATAGGAGAGGGGTTCATAGGGAGCCTCTGTCAGTCATCCAGTGGCTGGCCCAACCCTGACCCTGATGGTGACAGGTACCTGAACAGTCTCTGTGGATGAGGCAGAAAATCATCTCTCTGTGCACATGTGGGCAGACCTGTCAGTTTGTGTGCTGGCAGCTCTGAGCTGCTCTTGCTCTTTCCCTGTGCTGCAGTGGGCTTTCTGCTGCCAGCTGGCCTCTTAAACAAAGAAAAAGGCTCCTGTGCTATGATTGGTTGTCTTCAGTCCTGCAGCAGTTGTGGGGCCACGTTGCAGCCATGGATTCAACAACCTGCACTGGAGTGTTTCCAGAAGTGAACCAAATGATGCTGTGTCAGACATGATAATCCAACAGTAAGCAATAGCAGCTTCCTCCATCTATTCCTCTCTGTCTGTTCATCTTTTCTGCACTATTAAGCTAAAATGGACACCTGTAATCATAAAATCAGAGATTGTCCTTATGAAAATGACATTTAAAGATCATCTAGTCCATGCCCCTGCAGTCAGCAGGGACATCTTCAACTGGAGCAGGTTGCTAAGAGCCCCAAACAACTTGCCCTGGAATGTTTTCAGGGATGGAGCTTCTCCCACCTCTCTGGGCAACCTAGGCCAGAGTTTCACCACTCAGTGTAAAATCTGTTCCTTTCCTCTTTCATTTTCAAACAGTCAACCTTGCCCTGTCATTTGATGAGGCACCAGTTGACAAGTGTGTGATGCCTCTCACACTGGAGCAGGCATTCCTTTTTAGCTCTGTGCTCCCACTTACATCTCCTGCTGAGTCTGAAAACGATTACCTCCTGACTGGTACCCAACTTCTTGCTGTAGGCCTAGCTCAGTCTTCTCCTAGGTCTTGTTTCTCCTCAGAAACATAACAGTAAAAATAAAATGCATAAGTATTTTCTTATCCTTCCACCACACCTAATATATTTTGGCAGTTTGAACAGAGGAGAGATGCTCCAAACTTCCTCTCATAATTAGGAAGAAGTTCTTTACAGTGAGGGTGACGAGACACTGGAACAGGTTGCCCAGGGAGGTTGTGGATGCTCCTTCTCTGATCCTTCAAGGCCAGGTTGGATGAGACCTTGAGTGACCTGTTCTAGTGAGAGGTGTCCCTGCCTATGGCAAGGGGTTGGAACTGGGTGCTCTTTGAGGTCCTTTCCAACTTAAACCATTCTACGGTTCTGGAGACAAATAAAGTGGCTTGAGCTGGCATTACCTCTGTCCTCCCCTCTGCCCATTCTCATCTTCCCATTCTGGTTTTGATGACTTATTTTGTCTACATCTGGGTTCAAATTAGACTACAAGTTCCCACGAGTGCATGTCTCTGCCACCAACAGACAGCCCCCTGCTGCCACCAGCCTTGAGTCATGCCCAGAAAAACAGGGTAAGATAAGGCAGAGAGTTCCCTGTGCAATTTGGGATGCCTTAATACTACTGGAATGAGTATTCAGATCCCTTGAAGCCATTGCATATTATAATCTAAGGATATGCCCAAAGCAAAGTCAGCAAGAGCATGGCCATGTGATGGGCATGGCTTTGCTGCACAGCTCTAGCTTCTTCAGGGCGTTTCACAATCACAGACTCACAGAGGTTAGAAGGGACCTCCAGAGATCACAGAGTCCAACTCAATACTCTAAAACCATGTCCACAGCTGCTGGCATCAGACATTTTGGTTATCTGAAACCCCTTTCATTCCCATCTGCTGGGAGCAGCTCCTGCTGCTCAGTATAGACTGGGGAGGGACCAGGATGACGCATGAGGAGATCTGAGTTGGGTGTTAGGAAACAGTTATTCCCCAGGCTTTCAATCCCTGGAACAGGCTACCTAGGTCAGTGGTGGAGTCCTGTGTAGACGTGATGCTGACAGACATGGTTCAGTGATGACTTGGCAGTGCTGGATTAACAGCTGGACTCAGTGATCTTAAAAGTCTCTTCCAACCTTAAAGGTTCTTTGACTCTACCTCCAGGTAAAACCCCTTTTGGCTGTTGTGAACCAGTCATACAGAAGCAGTCAACTACTTGACCACATTAACTGAGGTAAATCCAGCCCTGTGGGATGCAGAAAGTCCTTGTCCTGCATGATTGGAACAGCCCCATGCCCCCCAGCACCTCACAGCTATGTTTGTAGCATCAGCATCGTTCTTGGGAACTGAGCTGCATCCTGCCTGGGAGAGAGTTTGTGCTTTTTCTTTCTCGTCGTCTCTTTGCTTTTTCTTTTTTTCCACTGCCATCACAGGTCCATCTGCTTTGCCTCTGCCTGTCAATAAGTTAGGGCTGCTGGACAATAAGAATTCTGTTTTTCAGAAGCAGCATTGAGTTTCATGACATTTAGGGTCTGGGCTTTTGTTTTTATTTCTTGATTCAGTGAGGGAGGAGTGTGAAGGAAAAAGTCATTAAGATTTTTTTCCTAGGGGGTAAAACCTCCAACAAACAAGGGAAAACAAAACATGTAAACCAAAACAAAATCAAAGAGCAGCCCCTCAAAAGCTTGGGTTGTACTCCACACCAGCAAGGAAGGCAGAAATCGTGAGGTGAGTGCTGACTCAGCCCAGTCACCTATCCACCCTGGCATGGGCATCCATGCTGTCATGACTCAGCAGAGGCAATTACAGAATCCCAATATGAGAAAAGTTGGATCACCTGCTCCAACACCCTGCCAAAGCAACGTCACTCACAGCAGACTGCCCAGGATTACAACGTCCAGGTGGGTTTGGAATCTTTCCAGAGGAGGAGATTCCTTTCTGGGAGGCTGGAGAGGCAACCACTCTGGGTAGCCTGGTTCAGTGCTTCAGCACACTGCTCTGACACCTTCACAGCAAAGAATTCCTTCCTCATGTTCAAATAGAATCTCCTGGGTTCCAGATTGTGCCCATTGCCCCTCGTGCTGTCTCTAGGAACTACTGTAAAGAGTCCAGCACCGTCCTCTTGTTCCCTGCCCTTTAGCTATTGATCAGCATTGAGAAGACCCCCTCTGTCTGCTCTTCTCTGGGTGAAACAGTCTCAGGTCTCTCAGCCTTTCTTCCCCAGAGAGATGCTCTAGTCCCCTTAGCATCTTTGTAGGCTCCACTGGACTCTCTTCAGTAGTTCCTTGACTTTCTGGAAATGGGAGCCCAAAATTGTGCACAGTTCTACACTGGGACACCCATGCACCTCTGTCCTTGGAGGAAGGCCACCCATAAGAAACATAGAATGATTTGAATTGGAAGTGGCCTTGAAGATGGTCTAGTTCTGATGCCCCCAGCATGGGCAGGGACCCCTTCCACTAGACCAGGTAGTTCAAGGCCCTGTACAACTTGGCCTCGAACATCTCCAGGGAGGGGACATTTTGACCTCTCTGGGCAACTTGTTCCAGTGTTTCACCACCCCCACTGTAAAGAATCTTTTCCTAACATCTAGTCTAAATTTACCCTCTTCAAGCTTCAGTGCATTCCCTCTCCTATCACTGCAAGCACTTGTAAAAAGTCCCTCCCCAGTTTTCTTGTAGACTCCTTCATGTACTGGAAAGGTGTCCTGAGAGCCTTCTCTTCTCCAGGCTGAGTAACCCCAACTCTTGCAGCCTGTGCCCACAGAGGAGGTGCTCAAGACTTCTGCTCATCTTTGTGGCCCTCCTCTAGACCTGTTCTAACAGTTCAATGTCCTTCTTGTGTTGGGGAACAAAGTCAAGCAAAGGTGGCTTGAACTGGATGGAGGAGAGGCTCAGTGTTGGGGAGGACATCCCTTCAGCCCCACTCACTGGCAGCATTCCTGCTGCTCAGTTCTCTAGTGGTGAGAGGAAGGCCTGCCTAGATGGGGAGATACCATCAGGAGCCAGGACTGGTCCTGCAGGACTCAGTAGGAGTGTGGTTTCAGGTGCCTGTGTGGTGGGTGAGGCAGGAGGCTGCAAGCCAGTGACTTCTGGTAGCTCTGTAACAGAGTGCATGGCTTCTCAAACCAGCAGACTTAATCAAAAACAGAATCAAGGCACCCCTCACCTTCTATCTATCGTCCAAATTTCTCCTGATCTTGACTCAGCAGTTACTATTTGAACTGCAGTTCAGAAGTGGCACAGAGGAGGAGGAGGGGAGCAATAATATCTGGGTGCTGCTGGCCATGCTGGAGCTGTTGGTTTGCTGCTGGGTGTGGCAAGTTCCATCTACAGGAGCTGTGTCAGAGAGCAGCCTTCATCCTGCATCCATTTGCTGGTGGTTGGGGTGTTTGTGTGGCTCATGTTACCCAAAGGGAAACCTGTGTCCCTTTCTTCAGGGAAGGACTAGTACCATTTTGCATCCTTCCTGCTGTTTGTCTCCTTTCTTTGGATTTTTAAAACTAATTTCTTTAGCAGCACAGCCAAGCTGCAGAAGATCTCCAGAGCCTCCTGTCCCTGCACTGCAGGACAATACAGAGCTTTTTCAGCATGCACTTGGATTAGCCTCCAGCCTTCTCAAGGGAAGTGCCTAATGCCACCTCCAAGAAGGCTGTTAGCTCAAAGGATACACACAAAGGGAATGAAAGGAAGCCGTGGTGGTTTGGCTTTACCTGAGACACCTTGACACTGTGGGTGGCAATAGGGCTGCTTTCAGTTTGTCTACAACTCAGAAGACCACCGAATCATAGAATGGTAGGGGTTGGAAAAGACCTCTGGAGATCAACTAGTCTGACCTCCCTGCTTACACAGATTCACCTGGACCAGGTTGCACAGGAATGTGTCCAGAGAAGGAGGCTCCACAACCTCTCTGGGCAGCCTTTTCCAGATCTCCAGACCTGGCAGCCTCATGTTTCGAGAAACCACAGCATTAGTCTGATCTGATTGCGTTAGTCTGCAGGTCCTTCAGGACCAATCCTGACTCCCAGGGTGGTATCTCTCCATCTAGGCTTTCCTCCAACCAGAGGACTGGACAGCAAGCATGCCAGCAGTGAGTGGGGTTGAAGGGTTGTCCCCCCACTGCTGAGCCTCTCCTCCATCAGGTTCAGTCCTTCCAACCCCTGCCACTCTGTTATACAGCTGTGTGATTCTTTCCCCAGCACACCTCAGGACGATGTCAGCTGGAGCTGCATTTGCTTCTCAAACCAGTGGTGGGTGTGACAGCAACTCAGCACACACATAAACAGGTGGCCACTTTCTTTCTCTTTTGGCATGTTCACAAAGCTTTGGCTTGTAAACACAAGCTCATAAGAGACAGAAGAGAGGTTTATGGAACAGGCTGGAGTATGTTCCACACAACCAGAAGTCTTTTGCCCATGTTGTCATAAGCAGAGACAAACAGTAAAGGCTCTTTTTAAACCCTGAGACTACTTGGGGAATTTGGTGGTGAGGAATATCTTTTCATGCTGATCATTTCAACCAACCTTCAATCAACTCAACCTGATTTTTCTCGTTCCAGTGTGACTTCTGACAAAGCAGCAAATCTCTGGCTGAATTTCCCTGCTGCACACATGTGTGCAAACACACACAGCCCCTCCACACACTGATCAGGTCATCATTATGCCGGGGTCAAAATCAAAACAGATGCAAAACACCCAGCACAAATGCTTGAAAAACTAAGCCCAAAACCCTTGTAAAACTCCACCTCCGGTGAAGCTTGAGATCATCAGACAAAACTTTCATTCACAGGGGTGCTTGGTTTTCACTAATTCTCTCCTCTGCTTTGCTGTCTAGGTACCAAACCAAAATGGGGTTACCCATGCAGTAGGATTTAATAAGGGACACTTCTGATCCTCAGAATCTTCCTGTCTAAATCAATAAGGCAAGTAGCAGGGAAACAGAAGCATCACTAACTACATCCCTCTTCCACCACCACCTTTGACAAAGTGAGATTTCATATGAAAGAGATCACGGGTCTGGTAATTAACGATAAGATAAAATAAGAAAGGAAAAAAAAAAAAAAGACTGAACACCTGGATGGTGTCTTTTGAATGGAGTCACAGTGACAGGAAATGGCCTTAAGTTATTCCAAGACAGGTTTAGGATGGACATGAGGAACAATTTCTTCACCAAAAGGGTTGTCAAACACTGGAACAGCCTGTCCAAGGTCGTTCTGGATTTAAAAGTCATGGTGCTGAGAGACTTGATTTAGCAGGGACCTGGTAGTGCTGAGCTAACAGTTGGGCTTGATGATCTTCAAAGTCTTTTCCAACCAGAACAGTCGTATGAGTCTCTGTGTCTGGAAGTGGTGGAAATAATGTGAGAGAGCCCTTTTCAGTCCTCTGGTGACATTTGAGATCTCAACACCACACAGAGATGTGAGATTGGTGTGGGGCCACTTCAAGATGGGACTTCCACGTGGTCTTTGAGGTGCTGGTTAGACTGATGGTGGGATGGCATCTAGTGGTTGTGTGGCAACAGTGAGAGGGAGGTGTAGGCTCAAGGTTTCCTTAAAAATTGCATTTCAATGGGCTGATCAACTTATGATCAGAGGAGAAAAAGAGCTGTTAACCTGGGCATTGAAACAAGCCCCCTTGTATCCTTTAAGCACCATATGAGAAAGGTTTCTCCATCATGTCTTGGAGAGATGGGCTCTGTGCTGGTTTGAGGTTAAGTGGAATATTTTAATGAGAGAAATTGGATCACTGGTTGTGAAAAGAAAATAATGATGATGTCTCTATCATTCACTGGTTCACTGAGAGGGATAAAAGGCTATAATGTAAATCATCTTTCCTCATTCTGTCCTGGGATGTTGCCCTGTTCGTTTCTCCTTTGATCTGATCTCATCTCTCTCCTCTAATCTCAGCTAACGACTAGCACATAAGCTTTGCTGGCTTTGGGGTTTGTTTGCCTGTCTGAGATACAGAGGGAGAAAGAGGGAGGGCAGCTTTGAGCCCTTCTGGGCAGTGTCTTTGTCCAGGAGGGAGTCTGTGTTATTTCTAATTGGTATATAATTGTAAATACTTGCAAATACATTGTGTATATGCTTGTAAATTTTGCCATGCTGTAAATATAGCTTCATCTTCTTTCCAAGCTGTCTGAGTTAGTCTGGTAAATTTCAAATAGGGGAGGGAGAAAGTTCTTAACCCACGTCAGGCCCACAGGGAAGCACCAGAGCGGTGGTGGTGATGCATGCAGACCTATCTGAAGTAAATGTAACCAAAGCAAACCCCACAATCCAGTTTTGAGGGCAATCACATTCATTGTCCTAAATAAGAAAGAAATCTCAGAACGACAGGCAAGGACTGGAGTTGGCTAAAGGCATTACCCTCTCCTCCTGATGGCAGGTATCTCAGTGGGTGAGAAAGGAAACAGAGAGATTTTAAATAATGTAACTACAGCACATGAGACATCTCTCTGTTGAGCTAGGAAAGAATATTTGAGATAAGGGATACTTTTGGTACAGGTCTCAGAGTCTAGAAAGATTTCATGTTTCAGAGGTGCTGGCCACTGCTGTAGCTCTGTCTGACCTGGTGGCTGTGCAGCTTGTCAGTAAGTCAACACACCATTCACAGGTCCACTTACAGAAACTGCTAATGAAAGTGCCTAGCTTTGAACTTGGGTAGGAAACTTCTTTAATCTCAGCAGTTTCAAATAATTTATTTGCTTTGGGTTGCCTTTTCTTTTTGACTTGTTATTTATTTATTTATGTTACACTTTATGTTCAATTATTACACCTTATTACATCTTCAACTACAATAAGTTGCTCAGAGCCCTGTCCAACCTGACCTGGAATGGTTTC
Source organism: Semnornis frantzii (assembly GCA_013399775.1). Taxonomy (NCBI): domain Eukaryota; kingdom Metazoa; phylum Chordata; class Aves; order Piciformes; family Ramphastidae; genus Semnornis; species Semnornis frantzii. The sequence continues at coordinate 103,654 of VWYK01124084.1, forward strand.
AGGGGTGGGGCCTGATCTACCACCTCTCTGGACAACCTGGGCCAGGGTCTCATCACCACCCTCAGAGTAAAAAATGTCTTCCTTCTACCTAGTCTAAATCTCCCCTTTTTTGGTTTAAAACTATCACCTCTTGTCCTGTCACTGCAGGCCCTTTCATTGTATCCTGCTGCTTCAGACCCTTGATGTCCTCTAAGTTGCCATCTTCATGAGTAGCCCTCCTCCAGCATATTCCCTGTATGCTCCAGGCATTTGGTCTATCCTTGTCCTATCCACATCTGCCCTCTGCTCCACCTCCAGCACCTTCTGCTCTGCCATGTGCAGAGTGGTGGAACCTTCCTCCTGGGTGAAACTACCCAAGTCTTGTGGGACATGAGGAGCTGTGGGGCCAGAATAAAGCTGAGGAGGACTTTTCCAGCTGCCCAGCCTCAGTGAGCACTTGTTGGGAAGATGATTTATCGTCTATAACTTGGCAGCATCTACTGGGAGATTTTTCGCAAGCAAGGGGCACATTCCTAACACAGAAGCCAAAATCCTGCCACATTTCAAGTCCTTTTTCCAAAGCCTGGGGGCATGAAGGAAAGGTCACCAAGTTTCTTGAAACAGGGTGTGGGGGTAAAAAGAGCTGATTTTCTTCCAGCCGAATGATCAGTAACCACTCACAATTTCCAGGCAGAGAAAGCACACTGGAACAACCTCCAACCTGGGATGTTCTAGCCCAAAGAGCTGCTGTTTGAGATAATTATAAGTGACCACAATTAGGAAGCAACAGGCTGCTGCTGGACTTGCTGGTGCCCCATCAAAACATGCTTTTTACGTGGCTCGAAAAATGAAAGCTGCTGTGCAGGTGTGTTTGCTCTGGTTGGTGTTTCTCCACCCCAGCCTCCTTTTTTTTTAGTGGATGAAAGTGTTTTACAAATGAAAAATGAGGTTTCTTGAAATGAAGAAGCTGCCTTTAATTCTGAGCTGGCTTCCATGAATAGTATTTGAACTTGTTGTAGGGTGACAAACAACTGTCTCATCTAGGTTGGCTTGTCTGGTATAGTGGGGCATCTGAAGAGGTTCTATTCATATGTTTTTTCTTGCCTGACCCCACATTCAGATCCCAGTTCCATTTATCTCCTCCCTGGGGCCTGCAGGGCACTGAGGGAGGTGCAGGAGAGTTGCCTCCCCATCACACCACAGGGGAATTACAGCCAGAGCATCCTCCTGATGTTGTCCCGGGGAAAGGCCTGGACACCTGGGCAGTGTCACCTACCCCACCTGGGCACCACAGGGTTCCGTTTCCTCGATTTGGAGTGGAGAAGGTGTCCCTGGACACCAGGGATGACCTGCACTTACCCACCTCCATGCTTTCTGACTCATCTGCATCTCTTTCCTCCAGGCTTTTCTCTATCTCTTTCTCTTCAATAACCTGAAAGTTACTGAATTTAAAAGGGCACAAAAAGGTCAGCCTGGAGCTTGTTTTTCTCCAGGCTGAACAATTCCAACTCTCTCAGCCTGTCCTTACAGCAGAGGGGTACCAACCCTCAGACCATTTTCGTGTCCTCTCAATTTGCTCCCTTAGGTCCATGTCTTTCCTGTGCTGAGGACTCCAGAGCAGAACTCAGCACTCCAGGTGAGCACTTTTGCTCATTTATAATGCAAATGGGAAAAGTACAACTGTGCAGGAGCAGAGAAACCATCCAGGTGCAACCTTGTGCAGACATTAGGAACTGCAGCGGTACTGTGATGACATCTTCCACCAGATAGGCAAGAAGGACAGGCTCTGCTCAGTGAATCTAGAAAGTATATTCCTCCTCACATTCAGGAAGGCATCACAGGCTTTACAGCAGCTCTGACCTGAGTTTGCACCCTGTGAGGCCAACATAAAAGCCAAAGAGTGAATGTTTGTCTTTGAGCAGAGGTAGATCTACCAGCGAATAGGTCTGAGGCAGCTGAGCCTTTGTCCACTCTGTCTCTCAAGTAACAGACTCACTCCAACACATCGTATACATAAACAAGCTCTTCCCAACAAAAGTCTAAGCAAACAAAACCAAACCAAACACAAACCTCCAAACAAAAGGACAGCAACTGGGCTTCAGTGGAACAGGGCGAGCTGAACAGAAGAAAACCCAAACAAAACGTAGATATGGAAAGAGGGAGGAAACAAAAAACCCAAGATGAAGAATAGGAGGAATTAAAATTCCTGGGGCACCATTCCAAAATGCTGAGGTTTGGAGGTGTGACAAGCCTCTCCAAAAGATGCTCTGCCAGCCCCGTGTGGCTCTGCTCCCCTCCCCACTCTCTGCAGCGTGATAAAAGCACAGGAAGGATGTTCGATGGCAGGTTGGCCAGCAGCCACTTTCAAAGAGGAGTCATTTAGTGACGTTCACTCATACTTGTATGAGCTGAAACAAAACAAAAACTCAAAAAGAAGAGGGGCAGAGCAGCCTGAGTGATCTTGCAAACACGCTTCGCCTGGGGCCCGGCTGATGGGAAAACCACTCTGTTAGAGAGAACCTAGTGCCACGGCTACTGATAGCACCTCCTGGCCAGCCTCAAACACCCAGCTCCAGATGAGTGTTCACCACCATGCGGTCAGCCAGGGCTTACCATATCACAGTGTCACAGTATCATCTGCACATCTGATTGTTGCAGGCTATTACTGTGAGATACTGACTGAGGCTGCCCAGAGAGGTGGTAAGTGCCCCACCCTGGCACCATTCCAGGTCAGGCTGGATGGGGCTCTAAGTAACCTCTGCTCTAGTTGAAGATGTTCCTGCTGACTGCAGGGGGCTTGGACTAGATGACCTGGAAAGGTCCCTTCCAACACAAAACCATCTATGATTCTACGGTTACAGCCCCAATCTTGTCTTGATTGTCCCAGGTTGGGAACTATAGGGTTAAAAAAGTCCTCTAGGGACTTGAAGATTGTTATTCAATCCCGCAATTCTGCTATCCCTTTATAAGCTCATGGCAAGGCCAGCTTGTTCTCTTTTCCTCCCCCTCCAGCCTTCTGCCAGGCAGGAGCTGCGTTATCGGGACGAACATGTAAGGATAGGCCTGGTTTGGGGCCTCNACACTGTTGGTTCTTTAAACCCATGACACTTGATTTTACTGTTCTTCAAAGATAGTTGTGTATGGGGTGGGGCTCTTGTCTTGTCCCCTCTCTTCTGTTTCACACCAGAGTTGTCATGCTTAGCTCAAAATCTGGTAGCTGTTCAACCCAAAGTGGTCAGCCTGGCAAAAAAGGCTCCCCGGAAAGGTCAAACCATTTTAAAATCAACATTTGTCACTTGCTGTCCTTGGTGAAAGCTGGTCAGCCTTGAGGCCATAAGAAGCACAGCTAACCCACAGTACCTCTTCAGTTATTTGAGGGACACACTGCTACCAGAGAAGCTGAGTAAGTTTCTGGGGGCTAGATAACATTTCATTCGTGAGAACTGGGGTGTTGGGTTTTTTGGTGTGTTTTTTTTTGTTATTATTGGGGGGTTTTGTTTGTTTGTTTGGGGGCTTTTTCTTTTTTTTCCCTGTCTTTTTTTCCCTTCTAAATCTATCTCAAAGATAAAACTTGACACCATTCACTGGTGGCAGGAAACCTTGGAGGATGTGGTGTGCTGAGTAGAGCAGTGGTCTGGGGCTTCTCCCAGTTTGGTTGATGACTTTGGAAGTTTCCAAATGTAGAATAGACTTTATTCTTGTGAGATCTAACATTTTTCTGAAGCTTATTTTGCTTTAGTTGTTTTATTCAGTTTTATTTGTTTCATTCAGCATTTTAATTATTACAGAGAATCATCTCAGCTTCTGAATCAAGGTATAGAATCATAGAGCCACATAACCATGTTGGTGGGGAGTGATCTTGAAGATCATTAAGCCCAAACATTAACCCAGCACTGCCAAGTCACCATTAAACCATGACCCTCAGCACATCTACGTGGCTCCAGAGGGGCTCCACCACTAACCTGGCAGCCTATTCCAGGGCTGCACAACCCTTTCAGTGAAGATTTTTTTCCTCTTGTTCAACCTAAACCTCCCCTGATGCAATCTGAGATCACTTCTTTGCGTCCCAAGCTTGTTGTTTGGAAGAAAAGACTGATCCCCACCCCCGACCTAGCTTCAGCCTTCTTTCAGGGAGCTGTAGAGGGCCAGAAGGTCTCCCCTCAGCCTCCTTCCTTCCTGGATAAACAATCCCAGTTGCCTCAGCAGCTCCTTACAAGACCTGTTCTCCAGACCCTTCGTCACCTGTGTTGCTCTTCTCTGGTCCTGCTCCAGCACCTCAGTGCTCTCTTCTTTTTCCTCCACCTTCTCTTCTTTTCCAGCATGCATGGGTGGAGGTGTCTGAAGATACAGGGATGGAGATTCCACGTCTTGCCCAGGCTGTACCAAAGAAGGTTACAGCAGGTGTCTACCTGCATTTCTCACCCACCTCTCTGATCTCTATTAATTTATTTTCATACCTACATCTCCCTGTCATGTTCTAAAAATAAGCAGCACTGTTGACATTTTGAATTTCAATTATCTCCTCAATATCTGAGAAGGCAAGCTGGAAGGGGAAGCCCCTTTGTGAGTAGAAGTGCAGTGCAGTTAAATTACTACAGTTTAGCAGAAAAAATGAGTAATGAGCAGTGAGGAAGACTTGTCTCATTTTGCTAATTTTACTTGACAAATTATCTGATTTGACATTCTGGGCTACAAATCTTATCAGCCAAGAAGACCAAGGAACATAACTCTCTCAGCTGAAGCACAATCTGTGGTCACAGAAGTTTTGCTGCCCTCAGCCACCAAAATGAAGATTCTCATGGTTGTTCTGAGATAGAACTGGGATGGGAATCACCTGGTCTGCTGGGTCTGAGAGGACACAGAGCCTCTAGATAAGCTCCTGGCTGTCTGCAGCCGCATCATAACTGCTTGAAATTCACTGTACAGGTGTCAGCAAGGCACAGAAGTTGTAGCAAAGTTGTCCTTGGCCCTCTCTGCACCCCCAAGCACCCACACAAGGTGTGAAAGCAAAGATAATTCTTAAATCTTAATGTGCATTTAATGTATTTTTAATGAGCTATATTGGAGCTATCATTTTATTCATGCACTTTTGCCTGGGACTGGCTACAGACTCCTAACGTTAAAGTTATTTCAGAAGAGGTGAAAGGGTGCCAGAAAGGGCTGTAAAACTAAGCCTGTGTTAATAGCATCTGTTACAAATAAGGGCAGATTCCACTTTCCATTGTCTTACTCCTTTTTTCCTCAAGTTGTTTAAATCTTCCAATTCAAAGGAATTTGGCTGAAGATTTCCCCTCCTTGGTCCTGGCCTCAAGGAGTGCTGCTTGTAGAGGAGTGGTTAAAAAAAAATAAATATCATCATCTCTATCAGTTCCATGCCTTTCAGTAGTGAGAGACAGGAAAGAAAAGTAACACAGATGTCTCCTTGGATGTTCAGACTAGAAGAGCTCAGATGCAGGAAAGCAGCAGCCCCTTGTTTGATCTCCAAAACGAACCGCAGCTGATCTGTTAGCGCTGCTGCTCTAGAAGCAGCATTTCCAGGCAGGGATAAATGTCACAAACGTTGTCATTTAAGTTGCTCACCAACACGAGTTATTTTTAAAGGGCTCCAAAGGTGCATTGATGACTCCCCAAGTGAAAGTCCCCTTGGGCTGTCGAGTAATACTGAAAGAAATAGTTTTAGGTAGCCCTGCAAGGAGCAAGGAGTTGGACTCAATGATAGTTATGGGCCCCTTCCAAGTAAGTATACAACCTGCACAAGAAACACTTTGTTCTGGAATAAATACACAGTTCTGGACACACTTTCGCAGTATCTTCATTGAGGACAAGCTTTTGGAGCTCTGAAGTTTGAAAAGCAGAAAGGGAAAGGCAGCTGGATCACATGAACCTCCTCTTGAACCTTTGTCAGCATCACAGAAAACCAGAATATAAGAAAAGAGAAGACAAAACAGAGCACCTGCTCAAACCTAATGAGGATTGAGCAGGTGAATCAAGCCATCAGGATACCAGCAGGTTGGAATGCAACTAGGGATGCATGTTGGAGCAGGATATTTGGGCATAATTTTTATCTTGAATTGCAAGCCCACATTAAAAGACCTCTACAAGTTACAATGAGTTTTATTTTCTTCTTTGGTTTTATTTTTTCTCGGGTAAAGGTTGTCACCCAGAGCTCCTCCAGGTACACAGCTAGGCCAGAGATGCCAAGAGACTGAAGGATCAAAGTCCTGTTTGAAGTTTATCATCACATTGAACAAATGCCCAAATATTTAGCCCACCTGGAAGCCTGACTAACTCAAAACACAGAGTTAGAGAACGCCAGGTTGGAAGGGACCTCCAGGATCATCTAGCCCAATCTTTCTTGGCCAAAGCACAGTCTAGACAAGCTGGCCCAGCTCCTGGCCAGATGAACATGAACGGTGTCCAGCGTTAAAGGTTCCAGCACCTGCCTGGGAAGGTTATTTCAATGGCCAATTGACCTTGTGAATATTTTTCCTCTTATGTAAGCCATAGTCTCCCCAGAGTTGTGTCTTAGTAGTTAAATAAATCACGTGCAGCACTCAGAACCTATTATTAACTCCTGGCTGATACTAAGGAGCTGCAGTTCCTAACAGTGAGAAGCAGACTGCAGATGTTCTACACCTCAGGGGTCACTCTTTCTGCTCCAGGAGAAGATGCACTTGATCGATCAGATCCCAAGAGCCAAATCTGAATTTGGAACTTCAGGCTTTAGCAGGATCCCTGCATTCATTTTTTTGCAGTTCTGATGTGTTCTGAGGAAGTTGAAGCTCTTTTTCTTCTATTTTTTTAGAGGTGTCATATCCTGAAAAGAGCAAAGCATGTGTTTATAGTGTGTAAAATGTGTAAACCTTCTCATTGCTCATTAGCAGAGACATTCATTTGGACACAGAGCCCAATGTTTGCACCCACTGCACCATTTGCACTAGCTAATACTCCAAGGGAAATCACAGCACTTCCACGAGTATTTTAGCAGGACTGGTTCAGAGAAGTTGGCTGGAGTTGACTTAAACATGGTCTGGCAGCAGGTTTGGAAGCATAAATTCACTGTGCAGCAGTGCCTGCTGATTGTGTGTAACCATGGCAAAGGATTTGTGTCTTGATGTTTCCTTCACAAGGCCAACCATCTACATTCAGAGTGAAAAAGCAGTTAGATTTGGGAAAATTACGTATTTTCTAGGGCTTTCCTTACCTAAGTGTCAGACATTCCGAGGCAAGAGACCTCCTGCATCTCATGTATCAGGGTCAGAAGTCAAAGAGCTCCATGAAATTCTTCTATCATCATAATTTTTGAGTCCTGTGGCTTCTTATGTTACTTAAGGAAGACAGAAGGGGTTTAGTCCACCCCAGAATACAACTCCCCATATGCTCCAAAGACAAAAATCATCACATCCCAGCATGGTAGGGCTTGGAAGGGAACTCTGGAGAACATCTATTTCAATACCCCTGCTAAAGAAGCATCACCCACAGCAGGGTGTCCAGGTGGGTTTGGAATCTCTCCAGAGAAGGAGACTGCACAGCCTCTCTGGACAGCCTGGTACAGTGCTCCTGCATCCTCAGGCATATGTGGGCAACGTTAGAAAATCTGAGCAAGTAGTCTCATGTCTATTCAAGAGGCCTGAAACTCACCACATGTATGAAACTTTGCAGCATTCGGGGTCTGTCTGTACTTTTAAGCTATGTGGCTTTTAAAAAGCTGTAGGAAGGTTACCATTGCTAATGATGCACTATGAGCACACTGTATAAAGTTATGTTCTAAAGAACGTGGATTTTAAAAAGGAACATCCTGTGAGTGAGAAGGGGCAGGATTTCTTCTTTCATGCTAGGCTGGAAAAGACCTTTACGATCATCAACTCCAACTGCCAGGTCACCACTAAACCACGTCCCTCAGCACCACATCCACACAGTTTTTTAAACCTATCCAGGGACAGGGACTCCACCAC
>VWYK01124088.1:0-14123 GCA_013399775.1 Semnornis frantzii
GAGGGACATAGAACTGCTTGGAGAGTCCAGCAAGATGATTAAAGGAATGGAATATCTCTCTCACGAGGAGACACTGAGGGAGCTGGGGCTCTTTAGCTTGGAGGAGACTGAGAGGTGACCTCATCGGTGTTTATAGAGATGTAAAGGGTGAGTGCCAGGAGGATGGAGCCGGGCTCTTCTTGGTGATGCCTGATGGCAGGACAAGGGGCAATGAGTGGAAATTGAGGCCTAGGAAGTTTCATGTAAACATGAGGAGGATTTTTTTTTCCATGAGGGTGACAGAACACTGGAACAGGATGCCCAGGGCAATTGTTAGACTGGATGATCTTTAGAGGTCACTTCCAGCCCCTGACATTCTGGGATTCTGTGATTTAAATGGTACAGCATCCCATCTGAGTAACATTTTCCTGGATCTTTTTGACCTATAAACCTTCTGGTCAAGGTTTGAAAACCAGCCTAAATAATCACAGATCTTCCCTTTGGGTATTCTCTAATTCCCTCTTTTTTCGACCAAGGTTTGCAACCAACCATTCATGGCTGCTGCAGTGCAAGAGGAGTGCAGCCTCTGTTAGTACTAATCAGGGGCCAGGAGAAGGGCATGCTTTTCTGTTTCACAGCTGCTCCCATTACTTTCCTATCTATCTTATCTTAAACAGTCTGCTGTGTGGAGTACTTGGTTTCCTTTCCAAAGGCAGCAATCGGTAGTGCTTACCAGCTTTGTTTTTTTCCCCTTGAGAAGCAAAATTCTGATCAGGTTTGGAAGCAGCATGATTTTAAAGACTGATGTTAACTTACTGCTTGAAAAATGATACTACTGTTAAGCAGCAGACACCTTGAGAATAAGACATTACAAATTATACCATAATTTTAATACTGAGATGAGATGTTATGAATGTGTGTATGAATCTGAGGGGTGGGTGTCAAGTGGATGGAGATGATCTCTTTTCAGTGGTGTGCAGCAATAAGGAGCAACAGCTACAAACTGGAACATAGAAGGTTTCACCCCAACATGAGCAGAAACTTCTTTATAGTGAGGGTGACAGAGCACTGGAACAGGCTGCCCAGAGAGGTTGTGGAGTCTTCGTCTCTGGAGACTTTCAAAACCCACCTGGATGCGTTCCTGTGCGAACTACCCTTTGGGATTCTGTCTTGGCAGGGGGGTTGGATTCAATGATCTCTGGAGGTCCCTTCCAATCTCTAAGGTTCTGGGATTCTCTGTGATACTGAATACAGTTAAAACATTATGGAATTAAAAAAATAATAAAATAATTGCTAGCTTCGCATTGAATGCCATCATTAATTTGAGATCAACAAACCAAGAGTGGTTCATGGAACGTTTTATTCACAAGTAGAAAAAGTATTACAAAACAATTTGTACAAGATTTTAATTTACGTTCTTTAAAGGAGTCTTTGAAACAGCACTACAAGTCCCTAGGCATGATACACGGGCAGTCTAAATGCAGTGGTAGCATATGTTTTCTATTGGCATGTACAACATTGCTTGCCACAGGCAATATAAAAAAAGACCAATTTGGTTAAATTAAGGAAAAAAAAATATATATATACACAATATACACACATATTTAAAAAGCACTCTCAATTTGCTCTCAAGCTCTCTGTCACACATTTAAAGAAAGGAGTCTTTTTTCTCTAGAGCTGCCGGACGAAACCAACGATCCAAAGTGTAAATTCCAATGGGAAAACATACTTACTGTGGCAGATGCTGGCAAAACTTCTGAAGATAACTTTTCATTAATAACAGTTCTTTAGAAGGCTAAAAATCCCTGCATGTTCTAAAAATACCTTAGCAAATACTGAAATGAACACTGGAGAGTTTTTTTTTATTTACAAAGTATATACAACAAAGCACACATCTTCTCATGCATGTGTAGTGAAATATAACATTTTGTCACCTGTTAAATGCATGGAACTATCCAAAGACATTATTCTAAGCTATTACTGAATATATACTTCAAAGCACTTAGCTGAGTAATTGTACTCCCTGTGTAACTGTGCACTATTCTGCCAGTGACCAAATGGTGGTTATTTTCTGCTTAAAAAAACAAAACAAAACAAAAAAAAAAAAAAGGAAAATAAAATTACTTCTGTGATTTCTTTCACTTCCTTTGGTTTGATTTTGATAACTGTTATTCATGATTTCTGCACACATGGATAATCTCACTGGTTTCAAGTGTCTTACTGGCTTGGCTGCCTGTGCTGGCTTTAGCTGTTCTTGTGCAGATGCAACCTTCCACAGGGTGCTTCAAAGCAAAAGTCCTTTTCCATGATAGGCTATGAACACTGTCCCAACATTTCCATTGCTACACAAACCATGTGTGGAAGGATGAGTAATGATTATTGCAAATTTACCTCTGTTGTGCTGATTGCTTTGCTTTTGTCAGGGCACACTGGGTACTTTAAAGAATAACTGCTAGAGTCCATCACTGACAAGTTTGAGCCTGTGGAGTGTAATGAATCAGTAGTGGTTACTGGGATTACTCACAGAAGTGAAAACTATTCTAAGGATAAAACTGGCTGCATAACAAATGCTATTATGGGATGTGGTGGAATTAACTGAAGTTATAAAAACCCAAAAACTTAACAGCAATGAAGGCAAAGAATTGATACTTTCTGAGGCACACAGGCAGCTCTAAGGATTCGGGTCAGAAGTATTTTGCTGGGAAAATGTTATGAACTGATTTGTATTTTGTGTGGAAAAATTAATTTAGACAATACTACAGCGAGAAAGGCAGAGTGACTTAGCTGAAAAGACCCACTACATGGATGAACCAGGTCAGCATGGAGTTTGATGCATTACTGAAATATATTACTAATAGTCTCTTTGTGTGACTACTTGCATGGCACACCTGCTATAGTTTTTGATGTGACAGCTGATTACATTTATTTCAACATCCAGAAATTACATGCTATAAGAACAAGTGGTGTATGCTGTATTCCAATACTGAGACTACCAATTAAAGACAACATCCCTATCTATGTGCCTGACTTTTATGAAACTAAATCTAATTTAAAGCTAATCTCCTGCTACACTGAACAAAACAATGCCCCCTCCCACAAATGTCATAGTTGGATGGAGAGGACTTCGATCATAGATACTGTAACATGCAAATTCTGTACCTCCTCCAGCTAGCTTATTGACTATAATGTAATATATAATAAAAGCTTCAGATGATCTATAGATGATCCTTGCATAAAAATGCTTGGGCTTTTATGTCCTTCAACAGCAGGAAATTGAGTTAAAATTAGAACCAGCCAAAAAGAAATCCAAATGCATGCATAAATCTGCAAGCAGAATACTTGGCTTGTCTCACTCCTTCTAACAAGTGCAGTCATATTGAAGATACCCACCTAAACACACTGAAATATTGATATTTCTGGTTGTTTGGTTTTTTAATATATACACTTTTAAATTTACTCCAATGGAGTTTTTGAGAATCTGAGGGAATAAAAAGTTCTTTTTGTTAAAAGAGAAGTGAAAGGTAATAAATCCATTTTCATGGGTCTCCCAGAATGCTCCTTGAAGTTCCACTTTACAGCTGTTATGGCTCAGATGCTCAGAAGGTGTGAAATGATGCCTTTTGTTGTCGTTGCTCCAGCTGATTTTCAAACCATGCAACGTTGAAGACCAGACCATGTTTGATGAGGAACAGCAGAGGAGCATCAGAGAAGCATTCAGCTTTAATGCTGAGTGAAATAGCTTGGCTTCCTAAAAGAAAGTGATAAAGACTGGTTACATAAACCCTGTGTGCACTTCTGCACTTGCCTGAACACCGAAAGAATACAGCTGTGCTTACTGCTGCTTGTAACAATCCATCAAAGCCTGAAGACAGTGGCTGTGTTAAAATACCCATTTGAAAGCTTGTATTTATGTGCACAGAAATAAAAATCTGCAGTCATGTGGGTTTATTATATTTACTTTTCAATAAAATGAAAGTATGGCCCTGTGGAAGACTATGTTCTTCCAGACCATCCTCCCCACCAAGAAGGTTAAGAAAGATGAAAGGCAAATTGAAGGAAATCAGGTAGACTGAGAGGAAATCATTCTCTGGTATTTTTATAGTTGGTAAGAATTAACCCCAGAAGTAGCTCTCAGGTAACCCTGTTCCTCAAATATCTCCATCAATAGATCCACATAATGATGCAGTGTGGAGTATGAAAAGGGACAAACCAAATCAAAGCCAAACAAAACACCACAACTAATCTCTCCCCCCCAAAAAACCCAAACTTAGCCACCCAATCTATCTTGCTTATTCAGAATTACAGACAATTTTGAATGTTAATGGATAATAATACAAAATAATAGATAATAATACAAAACCACTGAATAACACAGGGTTTTGAAATGACAGACAGAATCCCGTGCCCCCAGCACAGGAAGGATATGGAACTGTTGGAGCAGGTCCAGAGGAGGGCCAGGAAGATGATCAGAGGGCTGGAGCAGTTCTGCTATGAGGACAGGCTACAAGAGTTGGGGCTCTTCAGCCTGGAGAAGAGAAGGCTTCCAGGAGACCTTAGAGTAGCCTTCCAGTATCAGAAGGGTGCCTACAGGAAGGCTGTGGAGGGACTATTGACAAGGTCTTGCAATGACAGGACAAGGGGCAATGGGTTTAAACTGGCAGAGGGGAGATTCAGACTGGATGTTAGGAGGAAGTTCTTTCCAGTGAGGATGGTGAGACACTGGCACAGGTTGCCCAGGAAGGTTGTGGCTGCTCCCTCCCTGGAGGTCTTCAAGGCCAGGGTGGATGAGGCCTTGAGTGACCAGTACTAGTGGGAGGGGTCCCTGGCTATGGCAGGGGGTTGGAACTAGATGATCCTTGTGGTCCCTTCCAACCTTACCATTCTATGATTCTTTGATTTACACACACACGAGTCAGTCACAAAATGTACAATTTATATATTGTCATGAATAGGGTGAAATCTAAGTTAATTTTTTATAGTGATATTTTGAAATTCCGTGGTCCCTTTTGTCTGGAAGAACTGTTGAAAACATCACCTAAAAAATTAAGGATTGATTTACAAAGAATTAACTATTGCGCTTCTGCGTTCTCAGAGTAAACACATCTTCTTGTTAAATAATTACTTTCTACCTCTCATGTAAGAATGGCATGAAAATAGCATGTAAACCAAATGGAAGAGGATCAAAGGAAGGCAGTTTTATTTCTGCAGATGACCAAAATTTTTTGTAATTACAGATAGCAAAGTTTTCTTAATGAAATTTGGTGTGTTGTTAGTGGCAACTCCTCCTCTTCCTGCCTCTGTATACATGCACAGGAGGCTACTGCAGTTTTCCAGCCACAGTCTGCACAACCCTTGAGCAACAACAGCAGTACACATGCCATACTTTGGGATCCTTTCACAGATTAGCTACCTGTTGCTCCAAGTTACTTCCAATAGCAGAATATGCCAGTTTAAAAACACAGACCTCAGTTACTATCTTTTTTAATATGATGATGAAGCATTAGCAAAGTGACTTTTGGTGATGGTTACAGGCACTAGCTTCACATAACAGTTTGGCCATAAGGCTACTGAATTGAATTTTTTTCCCTCAGAAATTTAATAAAAACATGCCCCCATGTGATTAAATCTGACTGGTGTAGAGACTTACTCCTGTATTCTGCTTCACAGTCTTTCAACATTACAGTTTGATTACTTGCACCTTTCAAATTCCTTTCAAATTCAGTTATTTCAAAATGTTAAACTGTTAGATCTCTTGTACAGTTTTAATTTATTTAAGCAACAACCAGATGTAACCTATGCATAACTCCTTTGCAGTTATGCTTTTTACCTCTTTCTATCAGTCTGTAGAGTCATCTGATGTTCCATTAGGCTTTGTCTTCAGCTGGGTTTCAGCAGCCACTGAGTTCTGAAGTGATGAACCTTCTATGCATGTTCTGCGTTTGGGGATTTCAAAGGAGTTTGCAATGTTCCCTTCAAGAGACTTAGCTGAAATAAGTACTTCATTTAGATCATGGTTATTATCTAACTCAGTAGTGGCTGGATTTTCAGTCTCAGGAGTGCAGGGTTTTGCAGATCCTGCAGCCAGTTCTGAATATGATCCACAGAAAGAAATGCTGTCACAATGAGCTGAGTTTTGCATAAGAGGCCAAGCATCTGAAATGTCTCCACAGGTAGAGTGTGAAAGAGAACCAAGAAAGGCAGGAATCATTTCTCCAACAGAATCAGAAGCCCTGCAAAAGGATAAAATTCACATGGTTTCAAAAGCATTCTAGAATATACTATCAATATTGTAATTATTGCAATTATTTAATAACTACAGGTATTCCAGGATGGTTTAACAGGGCTATAGTAAGTTAATCGTGCCTGTACAAAAAAGTTATTTTGAAAAGCAATACAGTTTATTTCTCATCTGGAAATAAAGAAAGCTGTGGAGAACACAGGTAAGGTAATGTTTAGAGCCCTTCATGCTTTAGGGGTTTAGAAAATATGAACTACATTTGGGGCTGTTTATCATCTGAAAAACAGAAACGTGATAGTACTGTTCAGATACAAAGACAGTTTCAAAGAGGAACGAATTTATTTGTTCTCAGTGCATGACAGGGGCATTAAATAAGATGGAACAAGCTCAAACTTCAGCAATAAATTTGAATTTTTGAGAGGACTGGAATCTCTAACACTAGGCTAGACAAATATCTAACAGAGAAAAGTATAGAGCTCAGACTGGGAAAAGAGTATAAACAAGAAGACTCCTTCTGAAAACCTGTTGGATTTCATACTGAACATGCATTCACTTTAAATTTTTCAGTTTGTCTATCTAGCCTTCAAAATGTGAAAAGATTTTTCTTGTATTATCTTTCATGTGGAATATTAATCACAGAATGTTAGAAGTTGGAAGTGACCTCCAGAGATCAGTCAACTCCCCCACCAAAGCAGGATCACCTAGGGCAGGCTGCGCAGGAATGCACCCAGGAGGATTTTGAAAGTGTCCAGAGGAGACTCCACAACCTCTCTGGGCAGCCTCTCTGGGCAACCCAGTGCTCTGTCACTCTCACCATAAGGAAGTGTCTCCTCAAGCTGAGGTGGAACCTCCTGTGTTTGAGCTTGTTACTCATTGTTCCTTGTCCTACTGCTGAGCACCACTGAAAAAAGACCATCACCTTCATCTTAACAGCCACCCCCCAGATATTTATAGACATTGATCGGAATCCCTCTCAGCCTTCTCAAGACTAAACAGCCAAAGGTCTCTCAGTCTTTTTTCATAAGAGGTATGTTCAAGTCCTGCAACCATCCTCCTAAGCTCTCCATTGGACTCTCTCCAGCAGGTCCCTGTGTCTCCTGAATGGGGGAGCCCAAAATTGGACACAGTATTCCATGTGTGGTCTTATCAGGGCAGAAGAGAGGTGGAGAAGAACCTCCCTATGCCTATTGGACACACTTGATCCACCCAGGACGCCACTGGCCCTCATGTGGCCATCCCATGGAGAATTTGCTGTCCACTAGGACTCCAAGGTCTTTCTCCATGGAGCTGCTTTCCAGCAGGATGACCCCTAGTTTGTACTGTTGCCTAGTGTTATTCCTCCTCAGATACAGGACTCTGCACTTGTCCTTACTGAAAAAAGGACAAGGATCTTTAATTCCCCAACCAGTTATTTTTTATGGGAAAACGTAAGAAAGTGGAAGCAGAAACTCAGTGTTATTTATCTCAAATGTACCAAAGTTGCCTAAGGATACTGTCATGTCTGAGTGCACTAGACATGCCTATCCCTGCTGAAAATCCAGCAATGCTTTTCGCTTTAATATATGAAAGAAGTATTAGAAAACTCAAAAATATCTGAATTTTCTTTCCAAATACTGTCTACAGATGTATAAAACTGTCAATCTAAATTAAGCCTGATATACAGAGACAATCTGTGCCACAGGACCCATCCCACATTAACATAACCTGGAACAGATTTTAAGTAGCCTTACTTCCAAAACATGATGCTTTAATAGCTTTGATGCACGCACAAAGCATTTTAATAGAGGAGGCCAGAAGTCAGGACATTGCACCACAATTGAAGGAAATACACTCTTTTGGCAAAGGAAATTGAAGCAAACTGCTTCTACTGGAAGGAACCACAGGACCTTTGATGTCCACATATGACATTTATTTTTAAAATTTAATTTTAAAACTTTCTTTAAAACTTTAACCAAAAGATTCCTCTCAAAGTATACAACTCTCCATTTGTCAGCCTTGGTGCTATAAAAGGACGAGTCAAGCTTGTTGGTATTTAAACAAGTTATTATACAAAATTTAGGTGATTTTTATCTTGTACTTAGGTCACCAAGTCACCTTGCATAAACAATACCTATGAAGAAGCTGCCTTTCCAGTGTTAGTTACATTTAGCCATAAAAACAAACCAGCTGGAGACCTATTTAAACCTCCTATGGAAAAAGAATTCTAGTTAAAAGCAATAAATACATCCTGTGTTAAATCTGTAAAAGGGAAACTCTGAAGGACACCATAAATTTTACATGTTTAGCTCATGGCACTGCTATAGAAATAACTACAACTAATTTTATTCAGTTGACTGGGGGAAACTAATAGCTACAATCTGGTAGAAATTAAGAAATAGTACCTATTTAAAACCCTCACAATCCTCAAGAGCTTCTAAAAAGTAAAATCTCATGCCACTTCACCCCAGATTCACAGGTTTATGCAGCACCTTGCTAACCCACAGCTGAAGTGGCTACGGTCCATAAAAATCCCTCATTCCACTTCAAACAGTTGTTGTACCTTCATTTAATGTTTCATAGACTTTTATAAAACTAAGTTACCTTTCATTAAGTGTAGTCTGTGAGTGGAAAGCACAACTGTGACTGCTGTGCTCCATGCTACAGGTTTCATCACAACACAGCGATGGAATCAAGTGAACAGGTCCTAAGGAATAGAAATTATTTTAACAATGTTAAAGTGTTAAAGTTCTGTAAAAACTTAAGTCTCTGCACTCTTTCAACCCTGAGTATTAATTTGTCAGTTACATTATAATATATGGATTGAGGAAAGAAATTTCTTACCGCAACAAAATGAATTCTTTGATTTATTACTTTTAAATGGAACTACTTATAAAAGACATACTGTTCCTCCAGGAGCAATATAGATGCCACCTGTATCGGTGAACATGAACATCTACTTTGTAAATTAATGTACTTTTCAATTAGATACATGTGAGAGGAAGTATTACATTCTGAGCTGACGTATTAGGATGGTATTTAAGTCTGTGCTATTTGTTAACATCATAAATGCATCTGCTGTGATACCACTTTACAAAATCTCAATGACTTGAACAGTTGAGGTTTTAATGTCTTTTGGAGGTCATATCATTCTCTTAGATGCTGTCTAGAAAAGCCAGATGCAGTGCTGTTTTTATGAAAAAGAAATGAGATGGGTGTTTAAAGCTATTTTTTAAGTGAAGAGTCAATGGAATTAGAAAAAACAATTCAACATAACAAAATAGCTACTTAGAAATGCTATGTGCTTATTGAGTATTTTATCCAAGGAGAAAAGGTATTTTGACAACGTGAGTTCTGTAGTTAAAGTTAAATGTTGCAACTCAAGCGTTAGATGAGCATTCATCGTGCCATAAAGTCACTTTTAAGTAGAATCATAGAATGGTAAGGTTGGAAGTGACCACAAGGATCATCTAGTTCCAAGCCCCTGCCATAGCCAGGGACACCTCTCACTAGTACAAGTCACTCAAGGCCTCGTCCAACCTCGCCTTGAACACCTCCAGGGAGGGAGCAGCCACAACCTCCCTGGGCAACCTGTTCCAGTGCCTCACCATCCTCACTGGAAAGAACTTCTTCCTAACATCCAGTCTAAATCTCCCCTCTGCCAGTTTAAACCCATTGCCCCTTGTCCTGTCATTGCAAGACCTTGTAAATAGTAGACCTAACATACCACATGTCTGAGATGTGCTTCTCTGGCACTGGCAGCAAGTTCTGTGGTTATATTCATTAAGCCGTGGTCTATCAAAACAGGACAATTCGGAGCTGTTGTAGTGAATGTCTTGTGCTCTCAGAGACCCTTTGGACAAAATGAATAAAAAGCATATATAAGTAAATTAAACTTTTTCCTGTTCAGAGCCTCCTGTCTTCATAGAATGCACTGATGTCATACTACAGAATATTTCCACACATTTTCCAACAGTAAGACCCACAACAATCATGTGGTTTCATATAATGCAAACCACACATTTTGTAACAAGCCCTACAACAGCTGGTTCAACTACAGCCTCTTGTAGGGAGATATCTGCTCTTATTTCAATGATGATTTCATTATGTTTTCTCAGTATTTCCCATCTGAAATTTTCCATGTTCAGTTTTCAGACACTGGGACTTTGTTTAAGTTATCTTAAAGAGCTTTATATTGACAGCAGGCTTCATTACAAATGGGAACTAGAGTGCTTTTAATTTTTGCTTTACTTAAATCAAGGGTCAGAAAAATGTTTATTATAAACAATGTCTGAATTACATTTTTGAGCTGTTACAGATTACTTTCTAAAAATCTATAAATCAAATTGGTTTGGGCATTTCATCAGTCTTGAATACGACCATCAAACCAAACTTGTTAGTGACAAATATGCTATGCATAATGGTCACATTAATTATCTGGATGAGCCAGGTTGTTTCACAATGGCATCTGATGGTACTTTCACATTGTCACGGCAACTCCGTAACAACATCCCAGCTTGGATCTCAATGGTCCACATTTATCTGTTCAGCATCTAACAGAGTATGGCACAGGATTAATGCAGCTGGATTATTTCTAGACATCTACACAGTGCATTCTCAGTAAGAAGCTGGAACACCCACACTGAGCTGGCAAAATGTATGGATATAAAGGTCTTGACCTTCTAAAGTGTTCACCTCAATGCCATAGAAATTTCATTTATTTACCAACAGAGGGATTTGCAAAACTTGTACTGGTACATGGATATTAGTAGTTACTGGAAACTTACAGCTTGGTTTCTTCTCCATAAACTGCCTCTTACAATAGATAACACAAAGAATAAGAAGAGCCAAGAGCACTGTTGCAAGTGCACTGCATATAACGGCTGCTAGAGCAGTGTCTCGAGGACTGGAAGCAGTCGATGGAATCTTTACAAGGTTAACTTTGGTGGTACCTGGAAAAACAGGGAAAAAAAAAATTAAGGGAAACGAAAAATATTTGAGGAATATACAACCACATAAATGAAAATCTGGGAAACAGAAGATGTTTGCACCACAGGAAAACACACCCTGTGATGTTCCATCTGCTAATGTATAAACATAAGTTGCACATACAAAGAGGAAAAAAAATAAAAAGCATATTGCAACACGAGTGGTAAGACCTGGAGATGCACAAACATATTCTGACTGTCCATGAGAACAGAATCAGGTCTTCCCCTGTGCAAACACAGACTTCTCAGTTTTTAATGATGTCAGATGATTTTAGTATGGATAACACTTCCTGGTGTATAGTTGAGAAAGCTATCCACCAGAGGGAGTCACAAATACATGAACTTCCTTTCATAAGGGAGATTCCTGAGAACTCAGACACCCACAGAAGTTCAAATGCTATCAAAGGTACCCTTTTACTGGCTTGTGCATGTCTTAACACTGTGGTCATGGTCATTTCTAGGATCAGTCTTAGGACTTCTGTTGTGCTACCTCTTTTCTTTTTTTAAAATTTTTTTATTCAGGGTTAAGTTTTTTAACAGAGCCAGTATCTCCAGGAGAAACTCAGCAGATTGACTTTATATCCATACTAGTTAAGGCCTAAGCAATGTTTCAAGCCTTGACAAACACTGTTACTTATAATGGAAAGTGAGAAAGTATCAAAAGTGTAACTACAATCATTGAAATTAAGCTACAAATAGTCTTTAAAAATTAATCTCATAGAATCACTTAGGTTGAAAAAGNCCATTTTGTAGCTGTTGCTCCTTGCCTTACTGCTGCGCACCACCAAAACCAGATTGGCCCCATCCCTTGACACTCACCCCTCAGACACATGACCCTTCCTAATATCCAATCTAAACCTCCCCTGGCATAGTCTCATCCTATCCACTTGTTACTTTGGAGAAGCAACAAAGCAGTAACTATTTCTCTGACATCAATTTGAAAACACCAAAGCCAAACACCAAACCAACCAACCTGCAACTCATGTTTTATTAACTTCTAAGTTAAACATGCCTATTTCCCTGTTAGAGTCTTAGTTTAAAACCTAAAGAATACAATTCCTAAGGAATGGTCCAGGCAGTAGGAAATAAATTGGGAGAAATAAAAGAATCCAAGAAAAAAAACAAAACCAAAAAACCCAAACAACTATATTTCATAAAGGCAGTTTATGGAGATTATACTATAATGTAGTTGCTTGTAAGTGGAGGAATATGTAAAAAAAAAAAAAAAGTGGAGAGGTCAGATCATGGCTATTGTTCAGAAGAATGTTTAGTTGTTAATTTTCTGATTTTGATGTGAAGAAAAACAAAAGCATTAAATAAAATCATCATTGTACTTACATCTGCTTGACTAAAGATTACCTCCAATTTGTACTAATGTCACATCCAAAGTGTAGAAAGCACATTTATAGAAGATCTTTTTCGTATTTTTGCCAAATCTGATGGAGTGGGGCTACTGGGAAGTATTCAATGAAGTGCCACAAAAATGTTTGATGAATTTGAGCTTCTGTCTTGTAAAGAAATACTGAGAGAGCTGGGACTGCTCAGTCTGGAGAAGAGAAGGTTCAAGGGGGCATCTCATCAATATGTATACATCCTTCAATGGAGGGTGTAAAGAGAACAGAGCCAAGCTGTTTTCAGTGAACCAGAGGCAATGGGCACACACTGAAACACAGACGATTCCCTTTGAAAATCAGATCAGGAACATCACTTTAACTGTGAAAGTGACTGAGTTCTGGCACAGACTGACTGGAGTGGTTGTGGAATCTCCCTCCTTGGAGATACTTAGGAGTTGTCTGGACATGGTCCTGAAAGCAACTAGCACCATCCAGATGATTCTGCTCAAGAAGGGGTTTGAACCAGATAATCTTGGTACGTGTCCCTTCCTACCTAACCTATTTTGTGATTCTGAATTACTAAAATACATCAGGATCTCAAAATCCAAGTCAATAAAGTGGCAGAAATCTCCTACATGAACTAGAAATACATTTTCACAGGATATACCTGATTGGAAGAGACAGTCAAGATCACCCAGTACAACCTTTAACTCAGCACTGAAGGGCCAGCACTAAACCATGTCCCTAAGCACCAGGTCCACACACTGCTAGAACGCTTGTCCTTGTCCTGAAATGTTATCATTATCACTATCGTAGGAGATAGTCTATTATCTGTGTTACAGATAACATGAAAAAAAAAAAATCCAGCTCAGGGTCTTAGGTACTTTCCTCTTAAATAATTATTTACCTGTCTCTTTGTTTACATTTTTGTACAATTCCTATTACTCAAAGGGCTAAGCTCTACAACTACTTTACCAGATCTTGTCATTTAAAATAAAAAGCAACCAGTGTTATCATCTTTTTGTAATCCCCTTGGCAACACCACTGCCATCTTCCACTGAAAACTTTTCACTCTCTTTCTGGAATTCTTGCAGCTGTAGTTTTAAGTTTACAGGTTTAGCAGAATGCAGAAATTTCTGCATTGTATGGAAAGTTACAGGATATGATTCTGTGAGAAGCAGTAAAATTATATTGAAAAAAGCTGTCTATACAGTGTGTTGGCCTTGGTGTGAAAATGAAGAACTGTGCTTTGTTATCTGCTTTTCAATTTTGGTCAGCTACTTTGGAAGATTAAATATAGCCTGAAGAAATATTTAAAATCAAGACAATTAAAAAAAGATCAGAATATTTTCAAATATGTTTCATATAATTATCTTTATGAATGTATCTACTTAAAAGTACTAAAAAAAAAAATAAATCACTAAGTTAGGCCTCCATATTTAGTAGAAAGAATTATTCATTAAAACAAAAATGAACAAAAGCACTAGAGGTAAAGCTCCTGTATTTTTGGCTCTTAATTTCTTCATCCAAAAAAAGTATGATGACTTATTATGGGAAAGTACAAATTAAATATTTCTTTATTGCCCATCATCAAGAATCAAGCTGAAA
>VWYK01124089.1:0-11733 GCA_013399775.1 Semnornis frantzii
GTGTCAGGTTGATGGTTGGGCTCTCGTCTCCGAGGTCTCTCCCAACCCAAACAACTCAGCTTCCATCCTGAGCAAATCTGGCTGCCACAGCTCCTTCCCAGCTGCACACTGCTTCAGTTTGGATTCTTCTGAGCCACTACCAGATGTAAAAGAGATCAGATTTTCCTCAGAGATGATAAGATTCTGGTTTTTTTTCTTCCCTAGAAGCGCTCAGAGAGAAGGGTGAAAGAGTGGAGTAAACTTAACTGTGGTTTCAATCATCTGCCTGCAGTTATTAGGTGGAGGAAGTTGAGTGGGAAGTTGCTAATGGGACCTCTTCTCTAGCCAGAGATTGTGAGTGAGAACACTTCCGGATGCTGCAGGCCTTGCAGCCCTGTCAGGGGAGGAGGAAGAGCCTCATCAGTGTTGTTTATTTGTCATTAGCACTTGGGATTGTTTTGGATGAAAGAAAAGTGCTGATCTTGAGATCCTTCTGTCCTGCAGGGTGTAGCAGATTTGAACCACGCTGAGAGAATCAAGAGTTGTTAATCAAACTGCCAGATTGTTTTACATAAGCAAAGAGTTTGTGCTCTTACTGAGTTTTGATGCTTTTAAAAGACTCCTGTCTGCTTCTCTGCTGCATCTGGGATTGCCTACTTAAGGGACAGGTAGAGTGGATTGAAACTCGAGGAGGGGAGACTTAGACTAGATAATCAGGAAGAAATTCTTTACAGTGAGGGTGTGGAGAGACTGGCACAGGTTGCCCAGGGAGATTGTGGATGCCTTCTCCTTGGAGGTGTTGAAAGCCAGGTTGGATGAGGCCTTGAGCAACCAGGGCTGATGGGAGGTGTCTCTGCCCATGGCAGGGGCTTGGAACTTGACGAATTTGAAGGTCTCTTCCAACCCAAACCAATCTATGAATCAAGTACAATTTTGTCAGTAAATAGTTAAAGTAGAGCATAGGAGGTGGAGGTTGGTCTCTTCTCCCTGCAATCAGATAGTAGGAGGAGAGGAAAGGGCCTGAAATTGTGCTGGGAAGGGTTAAGTTGGAGAGGAGGAAAAACTTCTTTGTTGCCAGAGTGGTCAGGGATTGGCAAAGGCTGCCCAGGAAGGTGGTGGAGTCCCCATGCCCTGAGGTGTTCAAGAAACCTGTGGGCAGGGCACTTGGGGCTGTGGTTTAGTGGCCATGGTGGTGTTAGGTTGATGATCTGAAAGGACTTTTCCAACCCAACCGGATCTGTCGTTGTGTGGGTTGATGAAACTTGCCTAAAACTCCTTAGCTGTGCTGTAAGTGCTGTGGAGCCCTTGCCTTGAGCACAGTGCTGTTGCTGCTGCCTGTGGCTATCGGTGCCTTCATGCTGCACACGGGAACTTGCTGTTGGGAGCTTGTGCTGGGTATGGAACTTGTCCTTGTTGGGTATGGCCTGGAGCATCCTGTAGGGGTGCTTAAGGTTGATGCTGAGGTGTGAGCAAGATGCTGTCAGCAGGCTCAGACCCATGGTGGAATTTTCATCATCACTGACCCATGAACTATTGGAACAAAAAGTTTGGCAGGGTGCAAGAGCTCAGGATGGGGCTGAGGAAACCTCACCTGCTGTGACTTTGTGCATCATCTTGTAGAGCAGTGCATCTGGATTTGTGTGCTAGGTGGGGATTTGGGGCTTAGTTAAATCTTTTCCTTTGCAGTGTATCCAACCCAACTCGTGGAGGAGTCAGAGGCAGGGCAGTCCTGGCTTTTGGCATTCTACAGCCTGTGGATAAATTAGCAGCCATGTATTTCCATACAGCTGCTGGGGCTGACCTCAGGCAACCCAGATTTTGTTTTGTGTTTAAAAGTGTGGAGGTTGACTTAGAAATAACTAATAGTAGAACTGGAAAGCTTTAGTGAGTGGGAACTGTGTACCAGCTTCCAGAATGCAGCTGGTAGGTTTGGATGGATCTTCTGGATTGATACTGTAGACTGTAAGTAGCAAATTGAGTTTAAAGGGAAAGGAAAAAGCAAGAAAAATCATCCCCCAAATGTGGTTAATTGAGGGAACAGTTATAAAACTTAAATCTGAATAGGCCTTGAGCAACCTGATCTAGTGCAAGGTGTTCCTGCCAATGCCAGGGGGGTTGGAACTAGGTGGTCTTCAAGGTCCCATCCCAAACCATTCCAGGATTCTGTAGCAGTAGATCAATTGTGTTTGTCTTAGGAAAAAAAAAAAAAAAAACCAAAACCAAGCAAATATCTTTACTTTTTTTTCCCTGAAATAATGGGAGGAAAAAATAGCACCAAGGCTTGTGTGGGTCTCTGGTGTGTGCAGAGCAAACACAAAGAAGGGACAGTCAGTGTGGGGTGAGGGCTGTGGGTTTCACAAAGAGGTGACCCTTTGCACTGGCACTGTGCTGGGATGCCACCAGTGAGCTCTGTGCCAGCAGAGAGAGTTGAGAGAGAGATTCTCCAGTCCTCGAGGAAAAACTTTGCCATCCTGAGAGGTGCCAGTAGGAGACAGGATTGCTTTGAGAGGGAAAGGCTGAAGCGTGCTGCTTGTGCTGTTCTGGGCTGCGTTATGGTAATGCAGGAGCAGCTGCAGCTGCTGGCTCTGCAGCACTGAGCTTTCTTTGCGTGTTCCCAGCTGGTTCTTGGCTCTCCCTGTGGACTGAGACACTTTGATCTGTGCTCAATGATTGGTCTTGTGTTTGAAAGACAAGACTTGTGTCACCTCTCAACCAGTGACTTGGGAAGAAAACTTGCCTGGAAGCCTTGTGGTTATCATGTAAGGCTGAATTCAGTCATTCTCTAAGAGCACTGCCTCAGTCCTTGCACAGGGGTCATGACACGAGGCAGTATCACAGGGAAATGACTCAAAGTGCAGAGCCTCTGCTGGTTTCATCCCCGAGCTGCCCAGCTCTGTGGGACCTGGTCACAAGGCTTTTGTTTCACTGCTGCTCTCTGTGCAGCAGCAGCTCTCTGCCTGGGGGGTGGCTGAGTTCCTGCTGCAGTTGGCTGCTCTTGAGCAAGGTGAGAGGAAGGTCAAATTGTTTTAGGGTTTTGGGTTTTTTTTAATGTTAAGAGAACCTCAACTGGCCCTGTGGAAGTGGTGGTGCACTGGTTCCCAACCTCAGCTAAGCTGGGGCTGGATCCAAGTTGAATAAGGCCTCCAACCTGGTCTCATGGAAGGTGTCTGTGCCCGTGGCAGGGGGGGTTGGAACTAGAAGATCTTTAAATTGCCTTCCAACCCATTCTATGAATATTTGAGGGCAAGGAGACAATGCAGACCATGGTGCCTACTCTCTTGGAGGCCTGATAAGACAAGTAGAGGCATCCCCTAAAGATAAACTATTCCAGCTCTTGCCTGTACAGGCCCACAAAACTGTAGTGAAGAGCTTCTGAGCTGATGCGTCTGAGTGAAAAAAGCCAAGTGTTGAGCTGACTTTGAACAGACCTTTAATTATGGAGCAGATCCTTTTGCATGGAATTGTGCCACACCCTGAAGTGGATAGAGAAACCTGCAAAGCAGGCAGCCTGGCACCACCTCCTGCACTCACCTGGACCTGCTTCCACACAAAGTGCTTGCAGGTTTGGATGCTCTTTCAGAGACCGAGTTGGTTCAGGTTTGGCCTCAGTTTGGAGCATGGGGCTTAGCTTGGGTTTTAGCCATGACTGTCTCAGCCCCTTTGGAAATAACTCTAAACTGGGTTGTAAAACAGTTTCACAACTAATTGCTGGATTAGTGCTGCTCTGTTATTGAAAACTTGCCTCACAGGTTTGCCTTCTGTCTGAGACTTGAACTTGGTAGTTCTGCTTTTGCTTTCATTTAACCAGAAGATAATGGTGGAGAAAAGGTAACTCTCACTGGTCTTTCTAGATGAGCAAGGGAGTAGCCCATAAAAGGAGTGGATGAAGGTTTTTTGTTTGTTTTCATCAGCAGTTTAAGGACTTTTCTCTGCCAGGAGAACACAGGGCTAAGGAAGCCTGAGGGCTGCCTTTAAGCTTTTTTTGATCTGATGATGGAAAAACTTCTCGTGCTTCCTGTTTTACCCAATTCTGCAGCTAGAGAACAAGTACAGAAGTGTCAGATGATGCCCAAATCCCATCACAATCCTTCCCATGAAGGCTTTGTATTTTAGCAGCCATTCCCATTGGAGCTTTGACCTTGTGGCATGTGGCACAGGCAAGTTTGCTACATAATCCCAGGGCAGATGCTCTTACACTGCTTATTGCTCTTAAATGAGTATTAAACAACTTCAGCTGCTGGGAGGTGTGTGTTTATTTTTTCATGTAGAGCTGGTACCATCAAGTGTCAGACCCTGGGGTTATCTTCACCTTGATACCTGTCACAAAGGGCACCAACTGGGGTGTTTATTTGGTATAAAAAATGTTTCATTTAATTGAGTTGTGAGGATTGTTTCTGGTAATGTTCAGTCTTAGGTAGCAGTGAGAGATAGCAGAACCCATCTGAGCTTTGAGGTTGGGTTTGGAGGCCTGATGCAGGCTTGTACCAAGCTCTTGATTCTCAACCTGGGATTCATAGAGTGGCTCAGGTTGGAAGTGACCTCAAAGATCATCTACACCATGGACAGGGGCACCTCTTGGCTAAACCTGGTTTGCTCAAGTCCTCAACCAATCTGGCCTTAAATACCTTCAGGGAGGAGACATCCACAACCTCTCTGGGCAGCCTGTGCCTGTGTCTCACCACCCTCATGCTGAAGAAGCTCAGCTCCAGTCTAACCCTGATCTCAGCTTCAAACCATTCCCCCTTGTCCTGTCTCTATACACCCTCATGAAAAGTCTCTCTGCAACCTTCCTGCAGGATCCCTTCAGGTACTGGAAAGCAGCTCTGAGGTCTCCCCTCTTCTCCTGGCTAAACACCCCCAGCTTCCTCAGCCTATCCTCATAGCAGAGGTGCTGCAGCCCTTGGATCATCTTTGTGGTCCTCTGGACTTGCTCCAACACTTCCATGTCCTCCTTATGCTGGGGTCAACAGAACTGTACATGGTATTCAAGGTTGGGGTCTCATGAGGGTTAATGGAAGGGACTTGGGGATTTAAACCAGGATAGATGTGTGGGCTTCTGTCAGTTGCTTTATCTCAGAAGTTGTGAGTTTTGGTTTCATCCCTAAATTGGAACTTCATGGACCCTGCAGCTGTTTTCTCTTGTAAAGAGAAGTGTAAATAACATGGAGCAAAAGATCCCATCCTTGACAGGGATCCAAGCATCCCATTTTAACTGGGAGGGGGGTTAAACAGTTAGGAGATGCTGCTAACAGTGCTCTTAGCTCTTGTCAAATCTCAGTGATCCTTTGTACTTGTTTCTCTCAACTGTGAAATGTTCCACTCCTCCCTGCCCTCATGATGCTCCCTGTTGGGTTTTGCCTTCTGGCTGTTGTGGCTACCATGCTGCCTCCTCAAATACCAGGAAACAAGGACTTTGGAGGAACTTCTTCCCTTTTGCATGAAGGAAGAAAATTTGTTCCTGTTGTGAGTTTCCAACCTCTGCTTATGCTCGTGGCACACAAAACAGGTGCTCAAAGTTGAACAGTGAGTTCTAGTGAAGAACAGACTTTGTGGCATCTTTTGGAGGCCTTGGTACCTCCAGACATCTTCAGGTCAATCAACTTCTACCTTCCTCAGTAAGGTAAATTATCTGTTGTGTGGAGTCTTAACATTGCTGTGTGCTTCATTTGCAGGAAACTCTTTGTGGGTGGCTTGGACTGGAGCACAACACAAGGTAAGCAGCCCTTGAGCAGTGCACAAGAGATTTGACCTTTGGCAGAGGAAGCTTTTTCTGTTAATGAATAATATTTTCTGTAGAGAAACATGTTTATCACTTCTAGTTTTGTAGTTTCTGTCAACTTTTGGTATTGAAGCCTTTTGTCAGCTCAGGAAATGATGATGATTTTTGATTGTTGCTTTACTATTTTTCTTTTATCTGAGAGGCACTAAACCGTTCTCCTGAAGCTCAGGAAGGGAAAGTACAAGGTCCTGTACCTAGGTTAGGGCAACCCTTGGTATCAGTCCAAGCTGAGGGTGAGGAGGTTGAGAGCAGCCCTGCAGACAAGGACTTGGGGATGCTGGTGAGGGAGAAGCTGGACAGGAGCCAGCAATGGGCACTGGCAGCACAGAAGACCAAAGGCAGCCTGAGCTGCATCCAAAGCAACATGGGCAGAGATGGAGAGAGAGAGAGATTCCTGTCCCTCTGCTCTGCTCTGCAAACATCACCTGCAGGGCTGGGACCAGATGTAGAATTCTCAACATGAGAAGGACCTGGTCCTTGTGGAGCATGTCCAGAGTAGGCCACAAAAATGATCAGGAGACTGGAGCACGTCTGCTATGAGGACAGGCTGAGGGAGCTGGGGTTGTTCAACCTGGAGAAGGGAAGGCTCTGGGAAGACCTTAGAGCAACCTTCCAACACCTGAAGGGGGCTACAGGAAGGATGCAGAGGGACTGCTCCCAAAGGCCTGTAGTGACAGGACAAAGGTCAATGGTTCAGAATTAGAGCAGAGCAGATTGAGACTGGACATGAGGAGCAAGTTCTGCACCATGAAGGTGCTGGAACACTGCAACACGTTTCCCAGGGAGTGTGCTGGAATACTGCAACACCCCAGGGAGGTGTCTGAGGCCCCATCCCTGGAGGTATTCAAGGTGAGGCTCAGCAAGGCTCTGAGGAACCTACTGTAGGGGAGGATGTCCCTGCTTAGTGCAAAGGGCTTGGACTAAATAACCTTTAGAGGTCCTTCCCAGCCCAAACCATTCTCTGATTCTATACCAACTGTGTTTAGAGGAAATAAAATGTGATGATTTCCAGAGCCTGAACTTGTTTCTCTCCTCATTGCAAGCACAGCCTCTGTTACCTGCTCTTTTAATACATTTCTTTGCTTTTCTCTCTCTTTTTTNTTAGAAGTAACCTTTGAAGATGAAAAATCCAGAGGTCATATTCTGTAAACTCTCAAAACAGCATCGAACTAATTGTGTCAATATCATTTTGCTGCACAAGGCAGCATTTCCTTTTTTCCCTTTTTTTTAAAATTTTTTTTTTTTTTTTTTTTTTTTTTTTTTTTTTTTTTTTTAACAGAAACTCTTCGTAGCTACTTCTCCCAGTATGGAGAAGTTGTAGACTGTGTAATCATGAAAGACAAAACCACAAACCAGTCTCGAGGATTTGGATTTGTCAAATTTAAAGATCCCAACTGTGTGGGAACAGTCTTGGCCAGCAGACCTCATACGTTAGATGGTCGAAATGTAAGTTTTTTTGTCTTTGGGGGATTTTTCTCCTTCCAAGAACTTTCTGCTCCAAAGATTCTGTTGTAAATTCTACCTTTTTATTTGCAGCCTGGCTACTGTAAAAAGTTTAACCTGCTGGTTGGTGTCAATTATTTGTTATAAGACAGCTTTAACTTTTGATGGTTTCTGTCACCTTGTAGAAAGTGATGTATTGACCATATGTAGCTTTGATCTGAGGAGCTGGATTTCAGCAGTGCTGTGTTCAGCTGCCAGAAATGTCATTTGGAGAACAAATATTCTACAACTCTTTGAGATCTGACCAAACTGGGAACTTCTTCCAGATTGATCCAAAGCCATGCACACCTAGGGGGATGCAACCAGAAAGGACACGGCCGAAGGAAGGATGGGTAAGGAAAGCTCACTTGCTCTATCCTGCCTCTTTCCCAGCTTTTGGGTTGCCTTCTGGCAGCTTGAATTGAATTCACTTTGGGTTAAATCCATGTTTTGAAGTCAGGAATCAATATGAAGGCCTGGAGTGTCAGTTTTAGTTCTGAAAACTCTCTTTGACTTGCATTGCTGCCCAAATCCAGGGCAGTGTTAACCAAATCTTGGTGTTTGCATCCCATGCAGGTGGTGGCAGTGGTGTTTTCTTCAAGCTCTTTTTTTTTTTTTTCTTTCTGGGTGAGCTCTTCAAATCTTAACCCAGATGCCTTGGAAGTACCCTCACAAGGACTTGCTGCTCCTTTCCAGCCTACTTCACACCCTGCAGCTTAACACCACTACACTACAAAATGAGTAAATGGCCTCAGAACCACAGTCCTTGGGGTTTGTGATCTTCTGAAGGACAGGAACTGGCTTATTACCTGCCAACACTAAACTCTGCAGCTCTGAACCTGCACTTGCCTCACTGTGTAATGACTTCAAACCTGGAGATGGCTGCCCCTCAACCTGCAGGAGACCATTGTTCATGTTTAGCTGTAAAATGCTTGAAGCAGACAACTTTTATTGTCTCTCTGACTGAATGTGGTGTTGTTTTTTTTTTCCCCCTCCTTCCTTAATTTAGCAAAAGGGATCCAGGAGTGATAACAATAAATCAAATAAAATTTTTGTTGGTGGAATTCCTCATAACTGTGGCGAGACAGAGCTCAGGGAATACTTCAAGAAGTTCGGAGTGGTGAGTCATTATTCCATGCCTTGGCACTTGACAGTTGATTGCAAGATGCTTTCCTTCCCCACTGCCTTTTTCTCTGATTTCATCAAGCTGTCAAAATTGTGAGTTCATTGAGACAAAGAACTGTAAGGGCCATATTGAAGCATTTGATGATAAGCTGTAGTAAACCATCACCCTCCTGAAATAATGGATCTGGCTGTTGGTCAAAGCCCATTGCTCTGATCCATAACTTAGTTTTCCTGCTTCTGTCTCCTCTTAAGTCAACCTGATGCATTATTCTTGCAAGAATTCCTGAGCTGAGTTGACTTAAGAAGAATTTTGTTTCTCTCTTCAATTGATAACTTGCAGCTCAGTGATGAAAACAAATTGGAGTTGAATTTATTTTGAGGAGGAGCAGTGGCTCCTTGAGTGACCTCATGTCTGAGCTCCTCATATCTGACTGCTTTACAGATAGTCTGCAGTCTCCTGCCATTCTTTTGCTATCAGTAGTTGCTTTTAACTCACCATTTGGAATCAGCTTAGTTCTGATGTCCCTGGAACCTCCATCCTAGACACAAACCACTCTTTCTAATTCAGTTTGGAATCTCAGACTGAAATGACTCTTCTGACTGGGGTTTTAATTCCCATTTATCCCATTGTTGTTACCCCTTTAAGCTGGTAAAATCCTGAACTAAATCCAGCTGTGAATAAGTTGGAGAAGCTGAAAGGATTGCCTGAGGTGAAATCCAGACTGTGCCACAGATGTGAATTGCCATCTTTGAGTGGCACTTAGCCTGTGCTTCTGATGCCTTTTTTAATCCTCTCCTCTCAGATCATAGAATTGTTTGGGTTGGAAAAGCCCTCTAAGGTCATCCAATCCAAGCAGCAACCAGCCCCACCATGGACACCAAACCATGACCCAAGTGGTATGACCACACCTTTTTGGAACACCTCCAAGGATGGGCACTGCACCACCTCCCTGGGCAGCCTATGCCAATCCTTGCCCTCTTGAAGCAAAGAAGTTTTTCCTCATCTCCTCCCCTGGCCCAATTTCAGGGCATTCACCACATGAATGCAGCAAAGAGTTTGTTGATTCCTTCTCAAGTGGCTCCCTTTATCACCAGCACTGTGTTTTAAGCTCATTTTAAAAGCATAAGCTACAAGGCAATGGCTAACAACTGTTTCTTTAGTTTGAAAGGCTGCAGTAGACTTGTAAATAAAACTTGGGGGAGAGCATTTTCTGTGTCTGTGGAGCATAACTTCTAAAGGCTCTTCCTCACAGACTTTTGGCTTTCCCATTCTGACCTGTGGATGGCCTGGGAGATACAGGCTTATGTTCCACCAAATAAAGCAAGCAGCAGCCATTGAGTGTAAGTGCCTTTGAAAGTAAGTAGTAGAACTTTTAATGGTAGTATAGAAATGGGGGAGCTGACTTTGGAGATGATTTGTGGCTAAAGAATGAAGAGACAGAAGCAGGTCCTGATTCTCAAGATGTGGTAGATAAAACCACTGTGAGGAAGAGAATCTGATTCCAGTGGGGGAAAAGATTTGGCACATGGGATGATTCCCAGAGGAGGGTGAATCCCACTGTTAGCACCCAGCAGGGGATAATTGAGTGCATGTGGTGTAATAACTTAAAGAAGGTTTTCCAGCTGTGAGTAAAAGGGGAATCTGCATCAGATTTCAAGTGAGTTCTCTGGGGATTGTAGTGAAAAATAGCTTAAGGTTGACTTGAAGGCAAAGATGCTTTACAGTGAAGATACTGAGATCCTGGCCCAGGTTGCCCAGAGAGGTGAGGTGGTAGAGACTCCATCCCTGGAAGCACTCCAGGTCAGGTTGTTTGGGGCTCTGAGCCTGCTCTGGTTGCAGATATCCCTGCTGACTGCAGGTGGAGGTGAACTAGATAACCTTTAAAGGCCCCTTCCAAGCCATTCTGTGATGCCATGAGATCATCACACATGTTCTCTGGTGGCTTCTTGGCCTCTAAGGCAGTTCCTTGCAGCTGTGTTAATGTTGCCTTTGACATCAAGCCCTGGTTTTGTTTAAATTGCAGCTCGCAGTGGTGCTTATGCTGGGAAAAAAACAAACAAAACCTCTTAACCAGCTTGCACTTTCTATTTATTTGTGGGGTTTTGAAGTTAGAATCACACTGATACTGATCATCCATGTTTAAATGGGGGGTTGTAAGATCACTCTAAAGCATCAGTGTGTAGCTGGTGCTCTGGGCTACATTGATTCACATAAGTAATTCAGAGAGGCCATGGAATTTCTTAAGTCACAAAATGGGTTGGATTGAAAGGGACCTTCAAGGTCATCCAGTTCCAACCTCCCTGCCATAGGCAGGGACACCTCTCACCAGTCCAGGGTGCTCAAGGCCTCATCCAACCTGCCCTTGAACACCTCCAGGGAGGTCGTGGATCACAGCAGCACAGAATGTGACCACATTCTGTGCTTCTGTGCTCCACAACCTCTTTGGGCAACCTGTTCCACCCTCACTGTGAAGAATTTCTTTCTCATCTCCACTCTCAATCTCCCCTCTTCCAGCTCAAAGCCATTGCCCCTCCTCCTGTGACTCTAAACCCTTGTCCCTCCTCAGCTTTCTTGTAGCATCCCCCCCTTTTCAGGTTCTGGAAGGGTCCTGGAAGATCCTCTTCAGATCCTGGAATGTATTTGGAGTCAAAGCCACTTCTCATGGCAGAGAATGAAAACGTTTCAAGATGGAAAAAGCCCTCTTTGGAGAAGCTGCAGTGCTGAGCAGTGTGGTGAAAAGCAGAAAGCTTTGGGCTTTGTGGGCTGCGGTTTGGGTCTCAGCACCGCAGCAACCTTTAATGCTAGATTAAAACCTTAAGTGTGATCAGACCTTCAGAGCCCCAACGTGGCAGCTTTGCTAGAAGAGCTGCAAGCTTTTCTTAGACTCCCAGCAAGAGCAATATTCCCAGTTTGAACATGGCAGGGCCAACCTGGGATTGACAGCTCCATCAAGCAGTTAATTGTGCTGTGTGGGGAAAGCAGGCTGCGCTGGCTGCTGCTAACACTCCCCTGGTAGCACAGTTAGTAGAATTTCTTTTCTCTCTTCCAGGTCACTGAAGTTGTAATGATCTATGACGCAGAGAAACAGAGGCCCCGAGGTAAAGGCTGATCTAGTTTGTCCTTGAAATTTCTTCATACTCTCCTCTAGTCAGATGGCAAACTATTTCACACCATCAGAAGAGGTAGACTTCTAATTTTTTTTTTTTTATTATTATTATTTTCTTCCCACTATGTTGCCTCAGGAAAAAGAAATAAATCACTGAGCAAATATCACTTCAAGTCCAGACTCTTCATCTACAACTTTAGTTGAGATCTCTGCACCAAAAGTCAGATATTTCATGTTCATTTTTGGTTTGCTTTGCCTTTT
>VWYK01124092.1:0-11273 GCA_013399775.1 Semnornis frantzii
GCGATGGGAGCTCTCTCTGCTTTTGGGCTGACACAGCCTGATGTGATTGGATGCAAATAAAGTTGTGCTTTCTCAGACCCACACAGCTAGACCTGATAGCAGGAAACCAGTTGGCCTCACCCTCTGCAACACCGGCCACGCCAGCAATCAGGTGAAGTGGCTGCTGTGAAAATTTCCTTTTAGAAATTTGACATTTGCTACATCAATTCCACCACTGCCCTGCTCTGGTGGGGAGACGTCCTCCTGTGACCTCGCTACAAAATCCTGCAGGGGTACAAAGCTACACGGCCCCTTTGCCCACCTGTGTGGTCCCAGGGCTGAGGGGAATACGTGGCTGCCTGCTCTTACCAGCATTAGGACAGGGTATCTGAGGATAAAGCAGCCAGCTCTGTCTTGGAATATCATATGGTTATTAGTGGGCCTGCAGCACCCTGTGAATGGTGAACTCCTTGATTTAGGAATAAACTGGTATTTTATTCCAACCCTAGATGGTATTATCATTAAGGGAAAGGGCTCACACAGCCCTGACTAGTGCTTGGAAGACTGTCAGGGGTAGAACACAGTTGTTGTCACCAGCCATGATCAGCAAGGGTGATCAAATGCAAGGTGTCAAATGCTAAGCTCTTAACTGCAAGAGTGATTTGATGTTCTGATTCCACAGCCATAGCTACAGCCTGATTTGAAACACACAAGAAACTAGGCAGTGGTATCACCAGTGATAACCACAGAGTGAAGCCACTGCTCAGTGGCAGTCCCACCCCTTTGCCCAAAGATGCATCTTTGCCTCTCACCCACAGCAGCCAGCCTTTCCTTCTGCTCCAGGACCTCTTTGCCAAACTCAGATGGCTGGTGATCACCTTGAAGGGAGAAGCAGTAAGTGCTTCAGCTAGGATATGTGCACTTGCTAATGACTTCCCCAGAACACTTGCCATTTCGGGCTGAGAAGGCCAATGGGATCCTGGGGTGCATTAAGAGGTGTGTGACCAGCAGATCGAGGGCCCTGGTTACGGATAAAATATTAGTGTAGCCCTGGTTTTCATACTGTTGCAAGCTCTGAAGTAACTGCTCTGTGCCTCATCATCAGGGCAACTCAGGCTTTGTCGTCATCCTTTGGCCAGAACAAGAGCAGCTCACCTTAGGAAGTGTCACCACTCTGCAGCAGGGCAAGTTGGACCCTTGCATGCACACAGAATACGCAGCAGCATGGCATGCCAAATACCAGCCCTACAATGCCAGCTTTTGGTCCTTGCTGCAGCCTGGTAACACACTGTGGCCAGNCCACCTCAACATGAGGAAGAAATTTACTGTGAAGATCACAGAACACTGAAACGGGCTACCCAGAGAGGTTGTGGATTCTCCTTCTCTGGAGAGTTTCAAGACCCATCTGGATGCATTCCTGTGTGACCTGCGCTAGATTCTATGGTCTTGCTCTGCCAGAAGGGGTTGGACTGTGTGATCTCTAGAGGTTCCTTCTAACCCCTAACATCCTGTGATCCTGTGAACTCCATGTCAGTCTTGGTAGTGTAAAAAAGAAACCATCATACTAGGGTTGAGACTGAAAACTTAAGCCCAGGTCACAGTGCCAAATGTCTCATCTTCCAGCTCTCTCCTCCTGGCCCTAAAAGGCTGCATGCCAACCTGTCTCAGGCACAGGCATACTGGCCTGGAGATACACAGAGTTTTTGGCACTGCTTTCCTACTATAGGCACCAGCAGTGAAATTTCAGCTTCTAGGTATTGAAACTTGATCTGTCACCATAGGTTCTTCTTCCCACCTGCGGGAAGAAATAAGTTTTTCATGTCCTATGGTCAGCCTCATGCTACAGCAGGGAGCTCATGCAGAACTTGCCCTCCATGCATAGGAAAGGAGGGCAGAGGTGGTTTGCTCTGAATTAAATATCTTGTCTGTTTCAGTGTCCAGCTCTGGGAAGGTGGGATCTGGTGACCCTGGCATCTCTTGGCTTCCTGAGGTTGTCTTATTGGAAAGCAGCTCCGTGGAGAAAGATCTTGTAGTCCTCATGGACAGCAAGTTCTGCATGGGACAGCAATGTGCTCTTGTGGCCAAGAGGGCCAACAGCGTCCTGAGTTGCTTTAAGAGAATTTTGTCCAGAAGGTCCAGGGAGGTTGTCCTCCTCATCCGCCCTGGTGAGACCACACCTGGAATATTATGCCCTGTTTTGGGCTCCCCGATTCAAGAGAGACAGAGATCTGCTGGAGAGAGTCCAACAGAGAGCTATGAGGATTATTGCAGGACTTGAACATTTGTCCTAAGAAGGAAGGCTGAGTGAACTGCAGCTGTTCAGTCTAGAGAAGAGAAGGCTGAGAGGGGATCTTATCAACATCTATGAATATCTGAGAGGTGGGTGTCAAGATGAAGATGCCAGTCTCTTTTTGGTGGTGTCCAGTGATAGGACAAGGATCAGTGGGTGCAAGCTAGAACACAGGAGGTTCCATCTCAAAGAGCCACTTCTTTATGGTAAGCGTGATGGAGCACTGGAAAAGGCTGCTCAGAGAAGTTGTGGAGTCTCCTTCTCTGGAGCCTTTCAAAGCCCAGAGAAGTTGTGTAGTCTCCATCTCTGAAGACTTTCAAAGCCCACCAGACCATGTTCTTGTGCAACCTGCCCTAGATCATCCTACTTCAACAAGGGAGTTGGACTCTATCTGTGGAGGCCCCTTCCAACTCCTAACATTCTGTGATTCTGTGACACTCCTATCATGATGCTGATCTGGAGTTGCCCCTCTGAGGGGCATCCCTATGACCAGCCGAGTGGCTGAACTATTAAATCTTGGCATCAGCTTTCCAACAAATGACAAGGAGGGCATCAGAAGAGCTCTCTGAAATCCACAGCTGCCCCAGGATGTGTACATCAGGTAGTCCAGCCTAATGTGTTTGAACTGAGGAGGAACTTCAAGGGCAACCCTTGCTCAGGAGAGATGTGATGTCTTGCACTCACTCCCTTCTGCTGTGCATCTGTGTTGGACAGGCTGATTTGCCCACAGAAAGCAGAAGGATGGAGAAATAATTCTGTCCATGGTGGGTGGCAGCCATTAGAGCAAATGCCTGGAAACACCAGGGCTGTGTAGCCTTGCTCACTAATGGGGAGATCTGGCCTGGAGACTGCAAAACACTTTATTTTTGGAACTTCCATCCCTGCAACTGCATGGAGTACAACAGGCAAGATTATCTTGACAACACTCTTACCTTATCCTCTCATTACAGCTCATCCAGCAAGGATGTGAGGGGTGGCGGATAGTGAAGCAATTTTAGGAGGCTGTGCATTTTTTATGGTTATGTCTTATGATGTGTTAATTTGCCAAATCAAATATATGTCTCAGCACTTCCACCTTTACCTCCTGCATGCCTGCAAAATAAATAGTCATATTAATCACACTTTGCCGTTCACTCCGGGGATTAGAAAGCAATTTGCAAGGAACGGTTAGAGCGGCCTCGCTGGCTTGCTGCGAGCGTGTACCACAGCCACCCTGCAGCCACCCTGCAAGGTGAGCCACAGGGAGAGCAGAGCAGCTTGCCTGGGGTCAGACAAGATGTGAATGGTCTAATTCAATTTCCCCAGCCCCACGTTCCCTACGTGGAAGGAAAGTGGCCAAGGGCAACCCGGCGAGGACCCAACGAGGTTTTTAAATTGAGCACTTGCTAGTTTGCATAGCCCAGCATTGGGTGGCCGGGGGAGAGTGGCTGAGGGGCACCAGAGGAATGAAAGGGAGCAACGAGGGGGAAAAAAAAATCTTCCTGTAAATCCAAATGGAAGCAGAACGTGAAGTAACTGTTCTGATGCAAGCAGCTGAAGCTGAAGCCAAGTGGCAACTGGGTGTTCAGGAAGGAGGCTCTGATGCTGTTATATAAAGTCTGTCCTTCTTCCCCCTTCCCATCCCCTCCCACCTGCCTGATAAAATAATCTTTCCCTCCCTTGCAGCCCTGGCTTTGTCTGCTTTTACTCTTTCTTAGTCTTTGATGGCTTCATTTAGACTGATTCCCTGTCTGCTGACACCTGCCATCAGCTCTGAGCCTCTGTCTGCTGGAGCAGGCTGTGACCCATGGGCTCCAGTGTGGTAGAATATGTTATTAATAAAAATAATGTCATCCAGCAGTATTGCAAGCCAGGAAAAAAATAATTTGCTGTCAACCGTTCCCATTAGTGGAGATGTTCCTGGGGATCTGCAATGAGAAAAGCCACTATGCTCATGCTCATCTGAGGTGGCCGTGTTCCTGGCTAGACTTCCTAGGAAGAAACCAGTGTTGCACACTGGAGCCCACGTTTTTGGGAGTGTGTGGGCTGTGGGATGCAATGAGATGTGTAACTACAATGCTGAAGACAATCTCCAAGAATTTAAAATGTGGTAAACATGAGCTGGAAGGAGCAGCTCTCTGGGTGGCCTGCCTTACTACCAGCATATTGTGGCACATCCAAGATGCAGCAACAAATCTGAACAGCCCTTCAAGTGAGGGACCATTCTGATTGCTAGAGGGAAGATCAGAGAGGTTTGGATGGTGTCATGTGCATTGTTATCTCTGTTGTGAAGGACCAGGTACAACCAAGACCTTGACTGCTCTGCAAACATGGCAGGTACATCCTTCCCTGAAGCAATCCCACTGAGTTGCTTGGTGAAGGAAGGACTGCACCAGGGTGTAGCTGGCAGGGGATATTTTTGCAGGTCACCTCACTTTCTACTCCTGAATCTTTCTAAGTGTAACAGACTAAACTAGTATTTAGTCCTCTTGGTGGCACTGGTTTGTGATTTCCTCCCTGTGTACCCATGGAGGAGATCCAGGGGAGATTTGGCTGAGCAGGAGGGGAGTGGGAGGCAATGAAATGAGTAACCCTTATGCTCTGCATGGGAAACTTGGGTTTTTTGACTTGAGGTCAAAAGACATAAATAGTGCCGAGGATGGAGTTGAATCCTTCAGTTACAGCCAAAATACCACTGCATTGGCCAATCTTTCAGGCATTCAGGGGTGCTGTCTGCTCTCCAGATGCCCTGCTCTCTCCTCTCCAACATAGCCATTGCAGCTGTTGGACAAGTGTCCACAGATAGATATGGAGAAGCACTGGTCTCCTTCTCCCTGGGATGATGCATCAAGTTTCCATAATGAGAACAGGCTGATGAGTCACAACGAGCAAAATCTGACAAAGAGCTCCTGGTTCATACTGCAGAGGAGACCTGGTATAAAGAGAGTGGTGTGGCTTCTGGGTTCTAACGGGTGGGCCAAGAACTGAGACAATACAGTATAAGATCAATGTGATTTATTATTTTTCTGAGGCTCAGACTCTCCCAGCACTGGCAGCAACATGGGAGAAGGGTCATGTTTGTTCTGGACATTCTATCATGTCTTCCACAATGAATAACACCTTCTCATGCCCCCTGTCCAGGCTCTTAGCAGGCCACCCTGTTCCTAGCACTGCTCTGCTATCCCTGCTGTGAACACCCTGGCAACCCTGTTTCAGCGTCCCATGTAGAGGACAAGCTGTAACTGTAAAAACCTGACAGGTTGCTTACCCTTACAGCATGGTTGAGTTCCCAGCTTTTTCCCTATTATGTCCTTTGTCTCAAACAATTTGCATCAAGGTCTTGGGATGAGAACGCATAAGATCAGAGGCTCAGACGTCGCACAGTGGTTTAGGGAGAGAAAGTGGCTAAGGCAGTTGAAGACTCCATCGGGTGCTTTACATTCAGGGGAGAGGAGGAACCAGCTGCCTGCACCACAAGGGGTAGAAAATGCTGGAGATATCTGCTTCCCTGCCTGTGCTTGAAATTGCAGTCGCTCACCAGCAGCAGTTTCGGGAGGGAGGGCGGCACCTTGCAGCGCCCCGTCCCCCCTGGATGCCCAGGGAAGCACAGCAGGTGTTTTGCAAATGTGCTTCCCTGGAGGCACTGATGGGCTGAGACCAGCTAAATGCTGATGCGGCTCATGTCGACTCTGTCATCCGAATGGCTTCTGCGGAGCGGCATGGCTGAGGATGGAAGGTCTCACGGGAATTAAAATGACTGTCTCTAAATTATTTGTGAGCTGGGGATGGAGGCATCCATCAGCAAGTTTCTCTGTAGAGTACAGCTCCCCAACTGCTCTGCATTTTCTGTGGTAATGAGTGCACATGTCTCACTGCAACGGGAGGAATGGCCCCAGTGCCCTTGGGGACACTGCCAAGGACCCAAGACATCCGCACAGGGCAGACAGATAAAATGGAGGGACCAGTGCCTGACACCCATATGAAGGCCTGGGATGTCCTGAACATCTTCCTGGGGGCTGGAAACCTCCACTGGATATGTGAACTGCTCTCTTGAGGTCACAGAGTGGGCAAGCACCTGAAGGTGGGTTTTTTGGTTTGTTTGTTTGTTTTGTGAGGGGTTTTGTTTACTTGTTTTGTTTGGTTGGTTCGGTGTTTTGTTTTGTTGTTCTGGTTTTGTTTTTTTTTCCCAACAAAATTCCCTTTCCTAAGGAATTACATCCTAGATACTACTTTCAGGAATTCCATCTGGATGGAAAAGATTACTTTCACTTCA
This sequence comes from Semnornis frantzii, assembly GCA_013399775.1. Classification (NCBI taxonomy): domain Eukaryota; kingdom Metazoa; phylum Chordata; class Aves; order Piciformes; family Ramphastidae; genus Semnornis; species Semnornis frantzii. The sequence continues at coordinate 6,522 of VWYK01124092.1, forward strand.
GGAGCACTTTCTTAATGCTCTCAACTGACATGTACACTTACAGCAACAACATTCTGAACCTCTACATATATTTTTTTTTTTTTTCATGCAAGAAAATTTGGCTGTGCTAGCTAATGTATATGTAGGTATAAATGCAAACATCTTCTGGAAATTAATTGCAATGAGTTGCAATGGTCACGTGTTCCTGGGCTCAGTGCTGGCATAATTGGACTCAACTCTTGTTGTATGCCTTGTACTGCTGGTTTGAATAAGTGATTCATGTTCCCATCTGGCCTTAAGATGTCAGAACTTCTGTCAGTGCTCTAAAGCTGCTCTGCCACAGCTAAAAGATCAGCACAACGTGAAAGGCTTCAAGGTCTGAGCCTGAGTGTTAAAAGTTATGTTCAAAAAACCAAAATAAAACAAAACAAGAAAACCACATCAGAATTTCTGCTTGCTCCTGAAATCAGGAGACAGGGGAGAGAAAGGAGTTTTGAATGCCCCAGGCCCTGACAGCACACCTGAAGAGTGGGAGGTTATGGCTTAAATAATCTTGTTATTGCTTGTTTCCAGTTATCACATCATGCAGCTAAACCTGTAGACCCATTCCTCCAGTGACATGCCATGGAAGAAATGGATGGATTCTTCTGAGGACACTGAGGGCTTTTTGAGGATAAGGAAAAAGATTGATGCAACTTGTTAAAGAAGCTACAGTAGAGCAGGAATACTATTTAAACAAGAACTCTATATCTCACTGGAGACAAAAGCCATCTGCTTTGACTGCCAACGTGCTTCAGTTGGGGAAAAGCGCTTCTCACTCTCGACCCTGGCTGGAATTTGTCACAGAAATAGTGTCAAGCAGCAAAATGCAAGAATTATCTATGTGTTTTCCAGTGTAGCAGCTGGAATATTTTTATTATCAGCATTTAAAAAATGCTTTAAATGCTGTAAAGAACTGGAGCAGAGAGGAGTTTAAGAAGTAAGAAGAGATAAGTTTTGCTAATGTCCATAAGCAAAGCACTTCGTGTTTGAGAGGGGCTAAGCTCCCCGTCCATAAAAGAAGGTTAGTTGCATTTGTCTGCTTTGCAAGGACGTTGTAGGGATAAGTACTCAGAAGTGGTGAGGTACTATAGCATTCCCACATGCACTTGAACTGCCCAGAGGCAGTCATTTGCCAGTTGGAAACTCAATGTATCAAGAGATTTTGCTTCAAAGCAAACTCAGCAACAACAGCAAATGACATCCCAGCAGGTCTGGAAGTGAGGAGCTCTAACAGCAGGCTTTGAAACACCTTTGACAGTCTTGGTAGTCCTGCTGGTGAATGGAGAGCACTGCTGAAGGCCCAGAAGAGGCTGTTATTTGCTGCTTGTGATGTGTTTGTTGGAAAGCAGGCTCTGGTCAAGAGACAACACAGGCATCTCAGACCTTTAGCTTAGGTACCAATAAGGAATATTTTTTCTGATTTCTCTCAGCATGTATTTGACTGAACTGAAAAATGCAAAGGATGATGAACAGCAGCAGAAAACATACATGAAAAGAGAAGGCTGTGGGAAAGGGACTGCATGTTTGAGAGAGCCTTGGACACTCAGAAGCAAATGCTGGTTCCCCTCCACTCAGGCACCGTCAAGAAAATTTGTCTGCTTTCAAAGGCAGTGCAGAACCCAAAATGTTAAATGTTGGGAAACTTAATTTAGAAAAGCAGAGTCAGGGAAAAATTCAGGAAATTTTTATTTCATATTTTATTTCATTGGCCCTGGTTATGGATAAAATATTAGTGTAGTCCTGGATTTCATACTGTTGCAAGCTCTGAAGTAACTGCTCTGTGCCTCATCATCAGGGCAACTCAGGCTTTGTCGTCATCCTTTGGCCAGAACAAGAGCAGCTCACCTTAGGAAGTGTCACCACTCTGCAGCAGGGCAAGTTGGACCCTTGCATGCACACAGAATACGCAGCAGCATGGCATGCCAAATACCAGCCCTACAATGCCAGCTTTTGGTCCTTGCTGCAGCCTGGTAACACACTGTGGCCAGCAGGCAAAAACATAGACGGGAGCACAGCATGGCCAGAAGACAGCGATGTGCCCTTGTGGCCAAGAAGGCCAATGGCATCCTGGGGGGCATTAAGAGAAGTGTGACCAGCAGACCAAGGGAGGCTCTCTTCCCCCTCTACTCTGCTCTGGGGGAGTCCTCACCTGGGATATTGCATTCAGTTCTGATCTGCCCAGTTCAGGAGGCACAGGGATCTACTTGAGAGAGTCCGAGGGAGGGCTGCGAAGATGATGAAGGGTCTGTAGCACTGTCCTGTGAGGAGAGGCTGAGAGACCAGGGACTTTTTGATCTGGTGAAGAGAAGACTTGGAGGGGATCTAATCAATATTTCAATGTTTATAAATATCTGAGGGTTGAGTGTCAAGAGGGAGGAGACAAACTCTTCTCAGTTGTGTCCTGTGACAGGACAAGGGGCAATGGGTATAAAGTACAGCACAGGAGATTCCACCTCAACATGAGGAAGAAATTTACTGTGAAGATCACAGAACACTGGAACAGGCTGCCCAGAGAGGTTGTGGATCCTCCTTCTCTGGAGAGTTTCAAGACCCATCTGGATGCATTCCTGTGTGACCTGCACTAGATTCTATGGTCCTGCTCTGTCCGGGGGGTTGGACTAGATGATCCATGGAATTTCCTTCCAACCCCTTACATCCTGTGATCTGTGATCCTGTGGCATGCTGCAGCCAGGCTACAAACCATGTTCAGGAAACAACTATGTTCACACCATCTAACACTACCTGAAGAGAAGTCTTCTAGGCTTTCTGGTTGTTTTCTTACTCTGCAACCTTCTTCCTCACCAGCAAAAAGACTCAACCTCTGAGCGTTACTATGGTGTTTGGGGCAGCAGGGTCATCTTCCCAGCTCTGTCAAAGCCCTTTGTACAGCAAACTGCTAAAATCACTGGGAATCTCAGGGCATATAGCAAAATGAGGGTTACAGCTGTCCTTCATCCCCAGGACAGACACTTCGAAGTGTTTTGTGAATCCAGCCTCAGACCAATTTTGAACGATTTGTGCAAGCTGGAGACAGGACTGTCCTTACTCTGATGCATCTCGGTGAGCTCTCCTTGTGTCTGTGGTGGCATGAGGGACCCAACCCACACATGGTCCTAACATTTGCTCACCTCACACCCTTAGGAGGGGTACAGAATGGCAGCAATGTGCTTTACAACAATTTTTTTTACACCTCTGGGTGTTTCTCTCCTATCCTCTCCCATATCTAGCGGCACAATGAAGCAAGACTCACCCTTGGAGCTGAATTAAGATCTTCACTCCCCAGCTTGGCCATTAGTTTTTCAGAGATTGCTTTTAATTTGTCTTTTCTCAGCTCTAGCAGCTGCTGGTCAGTGCTGACCCCTCCTTTTGATATACGCTGTGGCAGAATTCTTTTTCTTTCTGCTAGCTCAAGTTGGTTGCTGCTGAGCCCATATATAGTAGAGACAGGCTTCCGTGGATGCTCAGTTTTGTATTTATCTGACTTAACAGCTCTCCAGGTGCTCCATCTCCCAGCTTGATCAGATCCTATTACATTTCTCACACTCCTTCAAATTCGCCTCTTTTCATTGACTTCTTTCCTCCTTACATTTACAAATAAAACCCTGAGTAGTTTGATGTCACCTGGACAGATTTCAGCTCCTGCTGTGTCCTCTCGCTTCTCAGAACCATTAATAAGTATTTTCAGTCATACCCCTCTCAAAGCCAGTCAGAGTCCCTCGAGTCTCTCCCATTTGACCTCCCTGTGCTCCAAGAATCATTCATTCACCCCAACCCTTCATATCTCATTGCTGAGCGGTTTTTGACCCACAACAGGATGCTGCCCCTTACCCTGCAGATATTTATTTTCCTTAAAAGTCTCCTGTGAGGGACTCCACCAAAAAGCCCTTAGAAAAATCCAAGTAAATTATGTCCAGAAGTGCCCTTTATACTGTTAGCTGTGTTAACTCTTTCCCAGGTTTTGAGAGGCTCAGAAATCGCAGTTTTCTGGGTCTGCTGTGTTCGTGCTCTTTCCTGTGTACTGACTGCTAAGAAATGACCTGATTTCTGCAGGGCTGTGATGCTGCGAGGGCTTCACCCAGCACTGGATCCCTGAGGATTCTGCCAAGCCAAGGACTCAAAGGACCTCAGATCATGCTGTCACCTTAACACAGGGAGGATTTTTATGATATAGATAAAACTGTAAAGACCAGATTAAAGTTCCTGCTCTCATTAGCATCATTGCCCCTATGGAAGGAGTACCAGGAAAACAAAAAATTCTTCCTTGCACATCTTCAGATTAATTTTTTGTATCTTTCCTCATCTGGTTTTGTTTTGTTTTTATGTTTCTGTTTACTCAGGACTTTGCTAAGTTCATGTCTTTGTTATGAGATCTTTTAGGCAGTCATAAAGTCTTCTTGAAAAAGACAAAAGTCTTCTTTAAACAGGAAAAAAAAAATCCTTTTCCAAGATTAGAGTTTCAGAGACAAGTATACCTGTACTTCAAGAAAAAGGGGAAACTATATTATCATTTTGCAAACCAGTTGATGATTATATTTGCCTGCCTGGGATGGGTTTGCATTAAGATTGAGACAAAATATGATTTCTTGGCATATAAAGCCAAAATCTTAGATTGAACATTGCCTTGAAGTTCGGTGCTCAGCTTTTAGACAGATGTTAAAAACTGAATGAGTGAACAAAAGAGCTGTAAAAATGATGGGAGGCCTAGGGGAAAAAAAAGAACCAAACAAAATA